>JASKGO010006659.1:0-11634 GCA_030556065.1 Holobus sp. GC000080
AGACACCTTAAATATTCAAGCAACAAAATTCTACACCATTTCCTCCACTCGGTGATTTATTTCACGATTTCAATGATATGCAAATGGAAGCAGAAATAAATGCATCAACTGATTGTATAGACTGAAAACGTTAAGTGATGGTTCAGTGGTAGAAAACTCGGCAAAATGGTAAAATTTGGCTGCTCTTTGTTATTCTAACATAATTTTACCTTTTTCTATGAATAATACATAGCTTTTCTCTCTAATTTTCATTACGTTTGTGCTTCCCTATTTTATGTAATTTCATGAACTTATTTTATATGTTAGTAGTTTATGGTAAATAAAAAAAAAACCTAATTTTTTTTTGGTTTATATGCAAAAATAATAAAAAATATTGATTTGGAAAAAAGTAACAATGTTCCTTTTTTGAGATTACTTTTATACAGGCGAAATTCTCGTGGGATTATTCAATAAGTACCGATGAGGATTACAACAAGGGTTTTAAAACAACGAAAGAGTGAATGTAGTACATGAAATACAAATCCCTAAGAATATGTTTCTTTTTTTACATTATAATTCAAGCTTTAACTTTTGATAAACGACTAATTGTTAATTCTCCTGATCAGAGAAAAATGTATAGATTACTAAAAACAGCAAATCCAGTTAAAATGATGTACTTTTGAAGAGAATTCTTGAAATTAAATAGTTATACAGAGGAAATTAATTGTGAAGGCGCCGTAAATTGATTATCAATTGCTTTGCATTTCCATATTAAATGCATTGCTTTCGTTTTGAAAGTGATAAAAATAAAATATAAATTTTCAGTAGATATTAATTTATAACTAACCATTTTGCAATTTAATTATTATATCCTTTTGTTAAATGTGAAGGAGCCGGATATTTTAATTATTTTTAATTTAATAAACGACATAATTGGAAAACGAATATTTTAAGAAACTATTTTCTCCTAAATTTTAAAAGAAAATATTAAATTAATAATTAGTTACTAAATAATTATATTTAATTGAGAAATCAACATGAATAATTAAAAAGGAAACCTAATTACATTTTATAAATTAAAAAACTTTCAAAATTAGAAATCAATATCTTATTACAAATTCAAAACAAAAGCACAAACAACAAATATAATTCCGAGGATAAAAAAGACAATAGAAACAGTGAAACAAAATTACTTCCATCCAATTTCATCGGACAAAATACGCCATTAAGCGCAAAAAAAGAGAAACCGGCCAAAGTTAATATAACAACTTAACTCCAACAGAAAAAAAACATCCGTTGGGCTCATTAATAAAACGGCCTGCAGTTATTTGTGATGAAAACATATAAATTACAACAGGTGGCAGGGGCGAATTCCGAATTGAGTACTTCTGCACTTTGCATCACGCACAGCCGATGCGGCAAATCCGCCCTCGCCGATAAGACAAATCGTTCCTTTAAAGTGTGCGGAAATGTTGGCGCAGAATAACATCGCCGCGCCTAAAGAGGGAAGGTAATTAATCGACATTAGGGCGATCCTTAAAGACACCGGAATACTCAATTGGAGCCAAAACGCGGAACAATGATTGCATCGGCCGACACAATATTAGACGCGGCTAAATTTACGACAGTCACTAAAACGCAGAAAACCGATTGAAATAAATGCTGCATTGCATTGCGAAAGATGTCGCGTGTATTTTTATCTCTTCGTCGCGGCGCGCGGCAAAAGCAAACCGCTCCTGATGGGTTATTTATAAATTTATAAAAACGGTTTCGGCGCGTCGAAGGAAATTGATAGATCCGAGTGACAGACAAACGATGTATAAAGGATAAGGACTAACCTCGAGGGCCCTTTGGGAGTATCCTGGAGTTCCTTTCTTTATGCGATGCTCCGGCGAAGGCTTGTAGTTCTTGGTGTCGATGTGCACATTGGTCTGCATCGTTCAGTTTTTTCGATTTTCAATTTTCAATTAAAAGTTTCCGGGCGCACAAAGAAGAAGATGGCTTAATGATGCAGTTATTAGCAAATCGCGATAATTTTCTAGATTAGAACAATAACAGCATTGTGGAGAAGGCGACTTTTCGTCCGCATCGCACAACATTCGAATTCACTACTACCGTTCGGCGTGGAAAGCCGTGAAAAGTGTGGTGCGTACGCCGCATGCGTTGACTCATGCATTTTCCTCCAGATACTCGCTATCATTCCATGCACCCTAGGTATACGCGACACGCGATCGTTTCAACGAGCCGCGACAATGTTTATCAACAAGAGTGTTCAAGAAGTCTTCGAGTATCCCATTCAGATATCGAAGCTTATGCTCCTTTTCTAAAAATATCCTTATTACGCGAACGCAAGGGTTGCATTTCTTAGTTTGTTATTTCAGGTTTCTCAGGTTCAGGTTAATCTTATGAGTACTAAAATTGCTGATTTCTTCTTTTCATTTTCTCTATTTTAATTTATTATTATTTAATAACTTTATAAAATCTTTTTTTTTTTTTATATTTCTAACTGAGAATTCTATATGCAAATGGAGATATTTTTTTGTGTTGTATTTTCAACAAGAATAATAACTAAATAATCGATTGATTGCTTTAAATTTAAATTAAAGTAATTTTTAATTTTCGCAGAGGTCTAAGTAAACTATTTTTTTTTATCATTTCGAGCAATTAAAAAAATAATGAAATAATAAAAAAGTTGTTTTATTTTAATAATTTATACTTAATAAAAATACGAATGAAATTATTAGTATAAGTGAACAATTAGCCCTACGAAAAATAACAAAAATTTTGAAACCAAACAACCCCTTTAAAATGTTTAGAACAAAAAATGTTCAAAATGTTCTTTAGAAACAATTGGGACCACCAAATAAATCTTTTTCAAATGCAACGAAACAATACTTCACCTTTGCAATATATAAATCCATACCAAAATTGATAAGCAAGATCTAATCTACTCAAATTTAATAACAAATAAATAATAAGCATCCATAACTGAAGGACGGCGCTTGAAGGGCTTTTAAAATTACTATTTTCAAATTATTTTAATTTTAATTTATTGTAAAACAATGTTTTTTTTTGTAACAAATGAGTAACAAAGTACTATTTCTTCTATTAGTAGAGAAAAAAAATCGAATATAATCAATACTAAAAATTAATAATATCATAATAAATTTAAACATTACTTTTTTGTAATAAGTCAATCATTTTTATATTTAATGATAATGATAGGAAGTAAAATTAGGCCAACGGTAATAGCTCTTTCTGATATTTTCTTATTTAGTTTTCCCTGTAGAGTAAAAAATAAGAAGAATTCCAGTAAAATTTTAATAAAAAAAAAACTTTATCCTAAAAAACCCAAGTAACTCAAGTAATAATCATTAAATCCATTCTAAATATTATAATATTATATTATTTTATAGCTAATGAAAAACTAAAATCATTAAAATTTTAAAATTAAAGAAACTAAATGGTTTTTTTTTTACATTTTTAAAAAGAATTTTTTTAAATAACTTTGGACTTTAATCCAGAGTAATTTAATTGAAATTCCAGAACTAAATGAATTTTTTATATAAAAAAAAAAGAAAACTGAGAAACTTTTAAACGGAAAGCAAAGTGAATAAAAATGTTTGACCTCTTTAAGGCGTATTTATTTATGGCCCTTTTAATATTGTAGCAAAAGGAATAATGCTGGACGTTTTATATTCCTCATTAAACTTTAATTCCTAGGTAAATATTTACACTAGAAACCATATTTTACGTCTGAATTACCAAACTATCTTTTTTATTTTAATTCTTATTAGTCACTGCAAAAAACTTTTTTTTTATTATTGCAATAATGAAAGTTTATATTGGAAAATTTCTAAAACAGTTTACAAAACAAAGCTAAATATAAATCTTAACTTCCTTAATAAATTATTATTTTCTACGTCCTACTTTTGCACTTTACGCATAGAAAATTTATTTGATTCACCACAAAAAGCTGTGACGCAATTTTATTTGCGCCCCCCCCCCCCCAAATAAACAAACAAATAGTACCTACATGTCTGTGGGGCGTCCGAGTGCAAACATAATAAATGTTCACCAACGAACAATAATCGAAGAAAATCCATTATAACAAAGTCCTGTTAAATGTCACTAAATAGATTGGAAACAATTTGTTCGATTCGTTTTTTTTTTTGCAAAAGTAATCAACACAATGTTTCTAACTTTATTTTTTTCTTTCAAAACCCTTTTAACTTAAATTTCCCTTTATTAATGGATTTTTCGCTATTAATAGACGTCGTAAAACTAACAAATTAAACTGCTAAGTTGGCCGAAAATTAATGTAGTATTTCGAGAAAATGATAGTCCAGAACGGGACTAAAGCAGAAGAAAAAAATTGGACAGAATACATTTGAAACGCAGCCAAATCCAATAAAGGGCTCCCATTTATGAATTTCTCCAGTGTGGAGAAAATCCTTGGCCAGTCTTTTTATCCTCTGTCTGAAGGAATTACAACTTAAAAGTTAATGACTGAATTTAAAGGAATGTTCCTTGTAAATCTTTATTGTGCAAAAACGTCCTCCAGAAAAAAAATCTAATTTGCTTCTTACAGCCAACTAATGATTGCTTCTTTTTTTTCGCTTTTTTATTTTTTTATTACAAACACTGCTGTTGCTTTCGCACCAATAAAAAACACTAAGTGAAACATCCAACTGGTCGTTCTATTTATATAAAAAAAAGCATTTCCTTTTACGATCGAAATTCTAAATAATTTCTCGAATAACTGCTCAGGGGATACCTAAAGAGTTACATTTATCGTTCTCTCACATTGTCCAATACTCAGGACTCTCGCAGGATCAAACACGGTTTTTAAAGGCTGGAAGGCCCAACCCAAGTGTTTATTGTTATTACCCGCTTCTTGCAATTGCAAGTGAGCCGGTTGTTTGTAACCCTTTCGATGGCCCATCCCGATGCTTTGCCGAACGGTTTGCACAGACAATAAACTAGACTCGGCGCTTCTACGCCAGTGGCGAAAATACAGAAAATAATAAAACAAGCGATAGTAAAATTGGCGATCATGTAAATTGGGTCGAGCCCTCTGTACTTTTACGACTGACTACACTAAAAAGCGAACAAATGTTTATCTTCTCAAAGATAATGTATGAAAATTACATAAAATTGCTATTTGTCCTCGCTGTTTGAAGGGGCTCGTTTATCGTGAAATGAATGAGACAACTGAAAGTCGGCTTAAATAATTCAATTTTTGTCTATGTACAGCTTTTATACCATGTTCATATGTCTATATGTAAGGGAAATTTGTCAATAATATTTCCATGATAAATCGTTATGTTTCTATTGGCGGACCAATCAATCAATTAAAATAAAAAATTGATAAGGTTTCCTTAAGTTAAGAAATGATTTATTTGTTTCGGGCGGTCAAACTTTTTTCTTTGCATTGCAAAAAAAACAGCTTTTTACTTCAACTTATAAATGCTTTCTAATAAAAAACAACAACTTTAGTTTTAATATTTAAAGTCTATGTACTTTTCAAACATAATAAATTTTTAATGAAAGAATAATATTTAGATTTCATGAAAATAATCTTGTTAAAAGTTTATTAAAAAGTTATTTAATTTTCCTGAAACCAATTTTTGATTTTTTCATTTTTTTTTTTAGAAAGTTAATAATTTAATCGTTTTTATCTGAAATTAAAAAATAATAAACTATTAATGCATCATGAAGAAATGTTGCATAAAGTTTAATATTAGTTACAGACTAGAGACTAAAAAAAAGTGGACGGTAAAAATAGCAAATAAAATTTTTATTGAAAAAAAATATTATTCTCACTCGTAAAAATTCAGTTTTAGCCAATAAATAAAACAGGTGTTGCTTGAAAAAAAAAAAAGAAAAAAAAAATTGCAAATTTAAAAACCAAAATTACAAAAAATAGACACAAAACAATACAACTATAATTACAATTTTGTTTAAAAACTTAATAAACTATTAATGAAAGAATTGTATTTAGGTTTCATAACAATAATCTTATTAAAAGTTTATTATAAAGTAATTTAATTTTCCTTAAACCAATTTTGGGATTTTATTTTCTAATCATAAAACTAATTTATCAATAGTAATTATCAAAAATAAAAATAAAAATAAAAACAATTAAAGCTTCATAAAGAAACATAAAGTTTTATATTTTAAAAATATAGACTAAAAAAAGTATACAGAAAAATAGCATTCAAATTTTTAATTTTGTTGAAAACAGTTAACTGGTCAAGTATTCCGTAATATTTTCTCTTCTGAAAAATTCAGTTTTTGTCAGTAAAAAATAAAACAAGTATTTCTTAAAAATCTTCAAATTTTGCAATTTTAAAAACCAAAATTACCAAAAAATAGTAGACGAAAACCCAACTAAATTTACAATTTTGTGGAAACGGGTTATAATAAAACATTCCATAATTATTTTCTCCATTATAAATTATTTTTTAATAAATTTTCTTTTAATAACATCTTTTTAAAAAATAAATGAAACTACTAATTTTTTATATAGAAAGCAACAAAAGCAAAAAAAAAAGTTAAAAATTATAATTTCGTTAAAAAGGCGACAGATAAAATATTTAATAATTATTTTCTTTCCTAAAAGTTATTTTTTAACCAATAATAACCATAAAAATGAAATAAACTTATACATAGCAACAAAATAATCCATTTTAAAATCATAAATATCAAAAAACAAGACCGAAAAAACCATTCCAAAATTATAATTTGCATGAAAAAGGTGACAGGTCAAGTATTCCATAATTAACGCAAGGGAAGCCGCACATAATTCACCGCTAATTCTATTATTAACTTCTTATTGTCTCCGCAAAGACACTAATAAATTATAATTTAAGGAAGCACGATGAGGACTATAAGCGAGAGACAGGTCTTCCTCCTCGATGCAGGGCATACATTAAAACTAAACTGGGAGCGAAACGAGCAAAACCCCATCAAGACCGAAATTGTAAGTGCTCTATGTATGCATAAGAAGGGATGAAAATCGATGAGTTTCGCATAATTTCCGTGATAAGACACTCTCGCATACATCGGGGGCTTCCGGACCGAAAGCGCAAAAAGTTGAAAACGTGCCCTGCCGTAACGGTGGCTTATTGCTAAAGACAGTTTATTAGTACGCGTTCGGAGAGGCAAATACAATCGATTTTTCAATCGGAAGCGGGAATACCGATGAAGTAATCCGCAGCCGGAACTATGTATCGAGTTACAATTAATGCATCATCATCAACAGCAGTAGTGTCCGTATAAAACGGCATTATGCCGTTTGGAAAGCGAAATCGCGATTTCAATTAAAAACAACTGAATTTGCGTCCATAGCGGATAATGTTTGCCTCTTGCGACAGCCCGAAATGTTTTGTAATTTATAGGACGACCATTTTGGATTCGCCAAAGCACTCTCGAATTCTACAGCTCACACCCACACGCGAAAAAAAAACAGCGATTTTGCGGATGAATAATTTAAATTTCTGCATTGCTAATTCGAAATATTATTCCAAGGGTGCTTTGCCTTTGCTATTGCGACATTTATGTTTGTGCAATGAAAATTTGCTCTTGATTTATTCCCAAAAACAAACATTAACGATAATTACAGAAGTCCTCTGATGGATTATTTTTGTATAGCACAGATTTTAAGCGTCTGAATATAAAAAATATTGATTTTTTTTTTATTCGGTTGCACAGGGATTTCATATAGAAAACCCAAAAGGAAAACCGAAAAGATAATATGGAGATTTACTTTGCTTACCTTTACATGTAGTGGTGTGATTTTCTTTCCCTCCTGTACCTGATCCCTGATGCTGATAAGGTATGCATGAATTTTCGAACTCCAGGGAATGTAAATTGAGTCCTCGGTACAATATGCACAGAACAATAAACTAATAAAGCACTGAGAAATATTTCCAAAAGCTG
Source organism: Holobus sp. GC000080 (assembly GCA_030556065.1). NCBI lineage: Eukaryota > Metazoa > Arthropoda > Insecta > Coleoptera > Staphylinidae > Holobus > Holobus sp. GC000080. Next base: position 7,924 of record JASKGO010006659.1, read on the forward strand.
TTTTTCATCTTGTTGAAACAATTGAAACGCGCATAACCAAATTACTAAGCAACGCGCATAACCGAATTACTAAGCAACGCGCAGGCTTATCGCATCAGTCATTATTTCATTACTTCAAGATGTATAGTCGCAGGAAAATCTATTAATTACTCTTCACAACAAAAATGAATAATTGGAATTATACTAATTATTCGTTCTTTTTTAATTCATAATGATCTAATTTAATTAAAAGTTTTATTAGTTACTTAATGCATTTTTAAAGTCAGTAATTATTTCATACTTTGCTAATTATCTGATTTTATTCATTGAAAGCTCTGATAACTTAATAGTTGAAAAATATTTAACAAATTTTAAATTTATATGAGAAAACAATTATTTACTCAAAATAAAAACTATAAAATCTTAAATAAGGAGTAATTTAAAGATAATTTAATTATTAAAAATATTATTTGCTGTTAATATTGAAATTAATGAGCACATCGTTAATTTTAAATAAGTTTAAATTTAATACAGGCAAAAAAATGTTTAAATTTGAAAAATAAAGGGATATATTTAATTACTGCAACGAATTAATTCATTCTTTTTTTAATTTCTTTATTTACATTCAAATTTTTTTTTAATTAACTGATTTTTTATAAACTTTTATAACCTAATAGGACCAAAATAATAAATAAATTTTAAATTTATATAAGAAAACAATTATTTGGTTAATTTTAAAATAAGATGAAATTTAAAAAAAAAATTGAAAATATAATTGGCTGTTAATTTTGGTATTACTGGGCATGTCGTTAATATTATTTATTTATTATTTATTTATTTATTATTTATTGGGCTATCGACCTTATTAATATTAAATTAATTTCATTTAATTATAAATATTAAATAATAAAATAATGTTCAAATTTTAAACAAAAGCAAAATATGCGCTTTTAATTACTCTAAAGAATTAATTAATTTTTTAATTATTTATATGTAATTTTGTTTAATTTGCTGATTTTTTTAATAAAATTTTAATTTATAACCCAATAGTAGCAAAATAACTAATAAATTTGAAATTTATTTTAGAAAGCAAATTAATTGCTTAACTTTAAAATTTAAAATATGTATTAATTTAAAAAAAAATTGAATTGTAAAAATATTATTTGTTATTAATATAGCCATTACAAAGCATATCGTTAAAATAATTTAAGTTTAAATTTAATACTAATAATCAAAAATGAAACATTTTGAAACAAAAGTAAAATTTACGCTTTCAATTACTGTAACGAATTAATAATAACTACTTCTTCGCGTGTATCTATTTTTAATTTAACAAGAACCGAAGCAGTCCCGCAGTAAAAATAATAATTTGAAATGCAAATGCACCTTCAAAACTAACGCTTTCAAAGACATTTGCAACGAAACTAATAAAACTTTTCCTATATTATAAGTAAACTAAGTCCTCATACAAGAAAGCACATATACGACAAACACATTACATGAAAATGCATCCACTTTTACAACTTCACTAAGTAAGACCGTCACGAATGTTGGCAATTACGTATAATTAAGAGATTTAGTTCCAGTCCGCATTTCATGCGGATTGCAGTTAAAATAAAATTTCCAGCACCGCGTCAGCCTAATAAAATTAATCACATTAATTTGTTAATTAATCGGTCCATTAGATCGAAATAGTAACGGACCGTTTTAATATTAGTTGAAATTGAAACGATTAACTTAAATTAAGTCCCCGGATTTATTTTAGTCGATTGCAATTGCAATTGAAACTTTTCTCTATTTGTTTTTTTTTCTTGTAATTTATTTGCTGGCGTGTAAGTTTGCGCGAACAGTTTTCCTAAGTGAACACTCGAAAAGTGGCAAGTTCTTTATTTATTCTCGGTAAAAGTTAAGTGTAACGAAGATATGTTGAACCGTAATTTCGTTTGCTTGTAACCGGAGGAAAAGTTTTAACGATCTCTGCAAGTGTCCCGCTGAAGCTAAAGCTCGGTCTTGGTCTTATAAACAAATTTTATTGTAGGACTCGCTGATTTCAAAACAAAACAATTTCGCTGTTTATACATTGTAGGAATGTATTTTAAAGAAGTGCACCGGAGGCTTATATTGGCAGTAATTAAACGGTTTTACTGACTATAATTTATTTTATGCACAGCTGTGTGGTTGGTAATTATTTGAAAGTAATTTTCTCGTTAAAATTTATAGTTTTAGGGTTTTAGTTCTTTTGCACTTTTTCCTGATGTATTGCTATTTTTTTTTTTTTCTTATTTTATAACATTCTGGATTAATTAATCATTTTTTTTATTTAAAATTTAGAATTAAATATTAACAATACAGTAGTCAATTAATTAGATTATGTTTAGAAATATCTATTGTAAACAATGATTACTTTTTTCTTATGTTAAATAGTTTTCTAGAAATAAATTATGAAATATATAGACAATTTTCAGTTTTTTTTGGGATAATTCCGGACCCAGGAAACATTTTCAATTTTTGCCAAAGGGAAAATGTAAACCATTTATTTCTGCAGACCTTTAAGCCATCTAACCCAATCACTATCTTCATTATCAGCAAAGATAGAAATGTTATACAACTCAAAATAGGACACCCTGCTTATTAAGAAATATTTTTTTTCATTAGAAAATTTAAATGAAATTTTATTATACTTTTAAAAATAAATATAAAAATAAATAGTTTTTAATTATTTCTACTAAAATGTGCTTAAATATTTTTAATGTTAAAATTAAGCATAACTTTGTTCCTTTTGTATAATTATTAATTAAAAAATCCTTCATTCACTTCTTCTTCTTTTTCTAATTATTCTGTAACTTCATAAAGTCAAATGCAGGAAACTTTTGTTGAAATTCCTAGAAATGACCGCCTACAAAATGAAATGAAGACGCCATCAAGTGACAGAAACAACAAACAATAAGATAACATAAGCATTTCAAACTTTGTTACTGTAGAATTAGAAATTGTACATCAAGCAGTGTTTAAAGGATAACTGCGCCCGGCGCCTTCGCTTGTTGCTGGCGGATACTTCTGTACCGAGCTTACAAAGTTTGATAAATTTTCTCATATTATATTTCGACTCACTTAAATTGTAACTTTATTATCATTTTCTACAACTTTAAATTAATTTTCAATTGATTTACCCAGAGGTCCATTAGTACTATCAATATAAAGTACTAAAAAGCAGGCATTTTAACGTCATACCCAGGACAAAAACTAATTAAACGCAAAATTGATTATGAAAAAATAGTAATATGGAATATAGAGATAAAAAGAGCAGTAAAAGGAACGAAATTAAAATTATTTGGAAATTTCTACATGATGATTGATTGAATCCATATTTTTTAACTTCTAAATTAAATTCAAAAAGTTTATTTTAAATTTTGAAATTTTGAGAACGGGTTGACAATTTATCTAATTTATCCAATGAAGTAAATATATACTAACGTATATAGAACAAGCATTCCCTATAATAACCTATAAGTGGAGTTGGGAACGGCATAGCACTACATCTTCCATTTCAACGTCGATGAATCGGTTCATATCGTAATCTGTCGGCTAAGCACGTCTCAACGTCGTAATGCCAAAAAAAAAATCAAATTCAAACGAACACCCATGACAATGATATATTAATATAAATATAAATCATATTTATTGCTATAAATCTGACAGGATTTTGTATTCAACGAATTCCATTCGCAAAAT
>JASKGO010006660.1:0-56525 GCA_030556065.1 Holobus sp. GC000080
ACCGTGGGGGCAAAACGGAAACTTTTAATTGATAAATATGATAGGCGATAATTTGTTTGCGGAGGAAATAATTCATATTCCCCAAAACCATCAATTTGCATAAAAGGATTTTCATCAACAAACAACATCTTTAATTACGTATATAGTAAATGTGTGTGGCCTTTAACGAAACCTCTCTTATTTGCACGACCAGATTCAGGGTGTTATAGTTTAATTCCGTGCATAGCATCAGGAAGTTCCAGCAGGAGCACGAGACACGAGCCACGCAAAGCCGCCGGCAAACGGGTAAATTTGCGGATAAGCGAGCAGGACAATAAACGCTACGGTTCTTACGTAGCGGTCCCAGGTTAGGAATATCAGTGCCATTCGCAAAATGGATTTATACCGCTGAAAACTTTATTGTAATTGGTGGCAATGGCGCAATGTATACAGCTCCTAGAGAGTAACTGATTGTGATAAAAGTGTATGGCCAGGGTTGTTTCTTACACAATTCATAAATTATTCAATATTCAATTTGTTTTTTCCGCCTTCTTTCTTCCGTTCGAATATATGTATGTACTCGAATGTAGAGGAAAGGAATTATGTATGAAACAAAACTGATTGTCCTTGGAGGCGCTTTCGAACGGAGCTTTTCTGCGTGTTTCGTAAATGTCGTCATCGTCGTTGCGTTTTATAAGGAGCTTAGGGTTGTTGCGTTGCGATTTGTTTAGTTAGCATTGGATTGAACGCTCTATTTTAAATGGATTAAATGTTTTGAAATAGTTTTGTGGTTTCGGTGGCGTTGGTGGTGGGTAGATAATTACGAATCATCCGTAACGCGTCTCTTCATTGGCAACAATAAGGCCACTTTTGTGTCTCCTCCGATGATCGTCAGTAATAATGCGCGCATTAAGTAGATGCGATAATAACGAATAATAATGTGCTTGGACGCGGTTAATTGGCGCTCAGGCATTTAAACGCTTCAACAAATGGGCCATTGAAATTTTCATTTCCTTTGCTTTACACTACATAACTCTTACAAGTGGACAACATACTTTTCTTTTTTATTTGTTATACTTGCAATAACAAGAGATTATTTTGCTTACGAAATTATATCTGCCGGAAATTTTTAAGCGTTTTAAATTTGCCCTTTACTTTATTAAAACAAAAGTTTCTTTTACTTTTTCTTCAAATTTAAAAACTTTAAAATCTTAAAATTTTCAAATGTAATAAAATTGCGGTGAAATAAATGATTAAAAATTTTAATAGAATTGAAGCTGGTAGGAAAACAGCAATATCTAAAAAGTAATAAAAATGTTAGAATTGATGATCTTCATAAAAATAACACTGCAGGATTTTTCTTCTTGCGGAAATTATTGCGCTTTCTGTGCTCCGTATTGTTCAAGTATTTGATATTAAAATTTCGCTATTGTACACCTCTTGTTATTTGCAAATTTGCATACAGCAAGAGTCAAGAGTTATTTCCCCTTTCTTTTCCTATTATTATTTTTACCTTTTTTTATTTCATTATGCAAATACTGTGTTTCTAGATGAATATATTGAAATGGAAATTATACAACTTCCTCGTTAATGTAAAAATAGAACACAGAAACAGAAATTTTCCGTCTAGATATATAATAATGTAATGTGTTAATCGTTTCAATCAAGATAATCGTTCAGTGTTATTATTACAATTATTACATGTTGCACGAACTACAACTGTAGCCTTTTTAAAATTAAGACAAATAATGTGATTGCAGTCGACGCCCAAGAATTTGGCGATCATTTCGGGAAACAAGACTTCGGCAAGTTTCTCTCAGTGCCAGGACAGGGTAATTAAGATGATCCTTGAAGTATCACTTTTTGTACCTTGTTTTTTTTTAATTATTATTTCTTTGCCTTCACTTAAAGCAGCACTTTCCACCCCCACTGATTATAGTAAAAAATCCTGGCATAATTTTTGAAAGTCCTTTGTGTGATATTTTTTTTTTGTGTTCTTCATTATAGACATTACAATAGAACGTTTTGTTCATTATCATCGTTTATCATAATCATTGGAGGCATGCTTTGAAGTGGAAAATTTCACGTTCACGTCAAATGTATCTGCATGAACAATTTGTGGAAATTAATTTTAGGAAATTACTATTAAAAGCGTCTAGCTGTGGTTGTGTTCGTCCGATTGCTTTTTGGTGCACGTATACAAAGGAATTCTGTTTAAAATAATATCTGTTGGCAATCGATGGCATATGTAGCGCCCCAGGTGATATTAATCGGTGTGCATTCTCCAGGGGGCGACAAATCACCGGCGGATAGTCTGACGAAGAGCACGAGTGCACAATCGATAAGCCGGAATCATAGCTCCAGTAATTTGGAGAATTCGAACGGAGACATTCCGCAGCACAATCTGCAGTTCATGAAGAAAATCCCGACGGGCGCGGAGGCGAGCAATATCCTGGTAGGCGAAGTGGACTTCCTCGATAAGGCCGTGTCCGCTTTCGTGCGTCTCCAGACGGCGGTCGTGATGGGCGATCTGACCGAAGTGCCCGTTCCCACTAGATTCATATTTATCCTGTTGCATCCGGCGAACGGAAACGGGGCTCATCACGAGATCGGCCGCGCCATGGCCACTCTGATGTCTGATGAAGTTTTCCACGAAGTCGCCTACCGCGCCAGGAATCGAAGCCACTTACTGGCCGGCGTTGATGAGTTTCTCGATGCCGTTACCGTTTTGCCGCCAGGGGAATGGGATCCGGCCATTCGCATCGAACCGCCTGCCGCTATTCCTTCACAGGTAATTACCAACAGTCCGGAGAGCCGCCCGCTACAGATAATGAACTATTTTTATTTTCTCTTCTTCTCTTTGATTTCCTTAGGATACACGTAAACGTCCACCGGAAAAGCCAACGGAGGAAATCGACGAAGAAGAGGAGGAGAAAAAGCACCGCGAAGAGGCTGGTTTGGAGCGCACCGGGCGCCTGTTCGGAGGTCTAATAAACGACATCAAAAGAAAAGCTCCCTTTTATTGGTCGGACTTTAAGGATGCCCTCGCTATGCAATGCGTGGCCTCTTGGATTTTCCTCTACTTTGCCTGCCTCTCGCCAATTATCACCTTCGGCGGCTTGCTGAGCGAAGCCACAGGTAAAAACATGGCAGCCATGGAGTCCCTAGTGTCCGGTTTTGTATGCGGTATCGGTTACGGTTTCTTCTCCGGCCAACCCTTAACAATATTAGGGTCCACTGGTCCTGTCCTAGTTTTCGAGACGATAGTCTACGATTTCTGCCAGTCTGTCGGATGGGACTATTTGTCGTTCCGTCTATGGATCGGCATCTGGATATCAGTAATTTTGCTCCTGCTGGTGGCCATAGATGCTAGCGCTCTGGTTTGCTACATAACGCGCTTCACCGAGGAAAATTTTGCCACTCTGATAGCATTCATTTTCATTTATAAGGTATAAAACTAAGTCGACCATTGGCAAATTACTTTTTGTGTTGACAATTAAGGAATTTCCTCGTTACAGGCCGTCGAGAACGTTCTGGTAATTGGCAAAAAGTTCCCGATCAATATGACCGGGTCGCAGAACTTGTCCCACGATTGCAACTGCTTCGTAAACGAATCTATTAAGGGATTACACGGGCAGGTCTCGGATTGGAATACTCTAAATGAAAGCATTTGTCAGGTAAAATTGCGAAATTAATATTATTAGCGCACCGAGAAGCAATTAAAACGGAGTCTCTTTGCAGACTTTTAATGGCACGTTAATGGGAAAAGGGTGCAATCAGCCAAACTACGTTCCAGATGTGTTCCTCATGTCTATTATATTATTCCTCGGGACCTTCTTGCTCTCCATTCAATTGAAGGACTTTAAAAATGCCTTATTCTTTTCATCAAAGGTAACTTAATTATCAACATTTCTCAATTATAATTTAAAATCAATCAAATTGGAATTTTCAATTTTAAACACTCTATTTTTTGTTACAGGTCCGCCAGTTCATTAGCGATTTCTCCGTCATAATTGCAATCATGTCTATGACCCTAATAGACTATTTCACAGGAATTGAGACGCCCAAATTGGAAGTCCCGCATGAATTCAAACCGACGTTGCCGACGCGCACCTGGGTAGTATCGCCCTTTGTAAATCCAATTTACTCCATGTTCCTGGCACTGCTTCCCGCTCTGCTGGGCACCATTCTGATCTTCATGGATCAACAAATCACCAGCGTTATTATCAATCGCAAGGAACACAAGTTGCACAAAGGATGCGGTTACCATTTAGACCTCTTCGTCCTGTGCATCCTCATTGCGATCTGTTCTTTCATGGGACTGCCGTGGTTTGTCGCCGCCACCGTGCTATCGATAAACCACGTCAACTCTTTGAAGCAGGAATCTGAATGCGCGGCACCAGGTGAAAAACCGCAATTTTTGGGAGTGAGGGAACAGAGAGTCACGCACATTTTAATCTTTCTAACAATCGGATTGAGCGTTTTCCTGACACCGATGTTGGGACACATTCCGATGCCTGTTTTATTCGGAGTTTTCCTCTACATGGGCGTCGCTTCCTTGAAAGGACTGCAGTTTTTCGACAGGATTCTTATTATGTTTATGCCCAACAAGTATCAGCCGGATTACATGTTCTTAAGACAGGTAAACCATTTTACTTTTTAAATTTTTAGTAATTTTTAACATTACAAATTCTTAATTTTTAAGCAAAAATTTCAAAAATTTCTAATTCTTAGCCCAATTATCAATAATAATAACAACCATAATAAAAATGGAACAGAATTGAAAGAAACATCTTACCTTGATTGCAGGTGCCGATAAAACGCGTCCATCTCTTCACGGTAATCCAATTGGCTTGTTTGGCATGCCTGTGGGCCATCAAATCGTTCAGTTCAACGTCCATCCTGTTCCCGCTGATGCTGGTGGTAATGATCGGCATCCGAAAATCGTTGGATCTGCTCTTCACGCGTCGCGAACTGAAGATTCTGGACGACATAATGCCAGAAATGACAAAGCGCAACGAGCACGACATGATGGATGCAGAGGTGGGCTGGCATCAGAAATTGAAAAACATTTGTTGCGGAAAGAGATTCGTTATTTCGAAGAAAACGGACGTAAAGAACGCGAAAATCGTTTGCGAGAAGCTATAAATCGGCCGTACTTACACATATTATTTACACAGAGCCTAAAGAGAACAGTATTAGACATAATTACAAACGCAATTTTTTTGAAAGACATTTTTTAAGTGCCTGAACTTTTCAAAGCACTCAGGAAATTATTCTATATACGCACTAATCGAATTTTACACTGATAACCCTAGTTAATAACGCTCGCAATTAAGTCGTATTTTAAAATGAACAATTTCCACTGAAAATGTTTTCATTTCAATTAGTATTACCGTATTTTTAAATCTTAGGAACATAATAGCGTAGGAAATGTTAGAAAATTATTTTCCCTAGGAATTTCGCGTGAAATTTATTTAATTATTATTATTATTTAATAAATTAGTTTATTAAATGCATGCCCGTTGTTTTTATTATTTCACCTTTCCAGTTACTGCATTTCTTTTTCTTTCACATTTCATTGCCTGTCCCAAGCTTGAAAAAGTGGTAAGTGCTTCATCTCCATAAATCACCGTAATCATTTGTTATTTATAATTTTTGATTGAATGATTATAAAAAGAGGATGCCTTTTTAGATTTACTTTTAAGTAAAAATTAAAACCTTATTTTTTTTAATTAATAGCCGTTGTTATTTGTTAGGGTAATAAATTACCGTTGGAAAACTCGGGGAATTTGAAAATCCCCTTGGCCAACGGCAACGTAATGAATATTCCCCTGTCGGCAATAAATATCAGCGAAGAAGTCAATAAAACGGGAATCTGGAAGCAAGTCAATCAACTGAACAAAACTGAAAAGCAGCAGACGGACAAAGCGTCCTCAAAGGAAAAGGAGCGCGAAAAGGAGAAAGTGCCCAAGGAAAAGAAAAAGGACAAGGACAAAAGGAAGAGTCCCCACAAAGTTTCAGGGTATGCCTTTAAAAAAAAAACACTTCAGCTGATTTCCCACAAATTGCCCCTAATAAATCACTTTGTTTTTTAATTAATAAATTAATTTTTACATAAAATTTACTTTAAAAAAAATTGCAGAAGATTTAAAAGGAAGAAAGAAGAAAGGCGAGACGACCGCAAATTAGAAAAAAGATTGAGCACCATGGACGAGGAAGACGAAGACGACCATGGACTTATAATTAAGGTGACTTCAGTTGATTAAATTTTCCAAAAAAGCAATCACAAATCCAAATTTCAAATATTACAAACCTAAGCACTTTTTCCTCTCTTTCTTGTACAATCAACGTAATAATTTATTAAATAACAAAACCTATTCGATGGAAATAGTAAAATAAGTAAGTTGGAAAACTTCCCTAGTATAGTTTTCTCAACGAAATTTACATAAATTACTACAAGAAACGGCAATTTTACAGCTCACTTAAAAAGGAAAACGGTACAAAATTAAAGAACCTCTAAGCATGCACATTTTGCACGACTTTTACTTGCATGATGTAGAAAAAAAAAACAATAGCATTCAATTAAAAACCAATTCTGCTAGAATTAAAAAAAAATCTAATAAAAAAATATTTTGCGTTTCAGCGCAACAGTGTTGTACAAGAAAAGGAAATTTGGAAAAGTGACGAGCATTCAAAAGGCAATAATAACGAGACCCGTGTGTAGGAAACAAATTTAATCAACGTATGCACTACGACCGTTTCCTCTAAAATTGATAAAAGAACTGAATGGCTGTGTGCAAATACCAAATCTAATATTACATATTATAAAAAATGTGTAAGAGATCATATAATTAATGTAAAACCATTACGTTTGTCGTATAACGTAGTTCTAGACCGCCTTTTATATTACTGATACTGATGAAAATCATTGGCAAAATATAAAAACAAGGAAGAAACAATTGATAGTAGTTGAAAAACAAATAAAATCATCGCTCAATTAAACTTACCTTTTGTTGATGACATGGATTAATAACCACCTTAATTACTTAATTAATTAACCAACCAAAAACGTTGATCGATGTCTTTAGAAAAAATATATTTTCAAATATTAACACTGTAGTTACTGCTTCCGTATTAACGATTTATGTAAATCAATGTTCTTACCAGAAATAAATTAAATTTTGCTTATATTTAAATTTGTTTTCATTGTTTGTTTTTTTTTTTTTCACTTAATAAACTAACTGTAAAATACTTGTTGCTTTTTTTTTTGAAGAAAGGGGCTCAGGCCAGAGCAAAACTTTTTGTGATGGTGCAAGCCAAATCTAAAAGCTGTATGTATTCCGAACCCCCGTCCTGAAGGCGATAACTAACGACCTTAAATATTATTTTATATTCAAAATATCTAACAGTAAACTAAAATAATGAAAGAGAAAAACTTACCCCTAGTTTATCCCCAATGAGAGCTTTCTGTTTATCACTCAAAGTCGGATGCGACACCAAAAGTTCGTTGAGTTGTTCCAAAATAATATTGGCCGCGTACGCTTCGTACATTAAATTCTCCAAGAATTCGTTCAGTCTCTCAAAGTTTTGCACTTTGCATACGTTGATGAAGTCGTCCAGCCATTTGCGCGGAACAACCTGAAGTCAAAGTAAATTTTTAATGAATATTTTAAAAAGTTTTCTCATCTGTTTTCAAAATTTAAATAAACTAAAACTTAACAACAAAATTACTTACCCCTGTTACTTCGTAAACATCATCAATACTGATGGGAGACTCGATGCCTTTTAATTTGGCGCAACTCTGAAGACACGTTATGGCTCTTCGCATATCACCACCGGAAGTTTCCACCAAAACGTTCAAAGTGGTCTCATCGCATTTCACATTTTCTTCTTTGCAAATAAATTCCAGTCTAAAAATTAAATTACTTTTTAGCACATAAATTTAAAAATATACAAATTTTTAATACCTTTCATAAATCATACTATCATTAAGAGGTTTGAATCGAAACTTAGTGCATCTGGAAGTCAGTGGTTCAATAATTCTCGAAACGTAATTGCAAATCAAACAAAATCTAGTGCTTTTTGTTTCTTTTTCCATTGTTCTTCGCAATGCAGCCTGTGCAGCATTGGTCATTGAATCAGCCTCATCCAAAATAATTATTTTAAATGGAGGGCATGGTTTTCCACTGCAAATAATAATCAAATGATTAATATTTTTACTATAAAATCATTAAAGAAAAAACATACTCAGGTCTGGTGCTGCCAGCAGTTAATTGTGAAAAGGATTTCACTTTATCTCTTATAATTTGAATGCCACGTTCATCAGAAGCGTTCAATTCCAAAATGCGGTCTTTGTAAATGTTTCCAAATAGCTGATGAGCTGCTGCTAGTATTGTGCTGGTTTTTCCGGTACCGGGTGGCCCATAAAACAACAAATTGGGTAAATCTGCTCCATTTAGGCACTCCAGCAAAACCGATACAGCTTCACCTTGTTCAACTACATCGGAAACGGTCCTAGGACGACTATAATATTATTTTTAAAATGAATAATTAATTAGTTTTGATTTAGAATACTTTTAAACTTACTATTTTTCCACCCAAGGGACCAAGGTATTTTTGGGGGCAGGTTTGCCACTGGATGTTGCTGCTGGTTCTCTCCGTGCTTCTAATTTACCTGATTTCAGAAAAGATTGCATTTTAATGTATTAATTTGTAGTTTACTAAGAGTTTTTTGTTCGCGACCAGTAAACTGAAAGTTAACCTAAAAAACTGAAACGTCTGCAGGATTTGCAGGAAATATTTCGCGCCAGTTTTTAAAAACGCTTTTACCGTCCTCTGTGATTTCACTGTTGCAACTTCTTTAAAATAATTTAACTTTTTTAATAATTTTTACTAATTTAAATAACAATTTTTTTTAAACTAAATAAGAGAAAATACTAAAAATAAGTATATTTTTATTTTAACAAAATAAATGTATAATTTTGATTATTAATTAATGGCACAACTTGAAAAAACTTTCTTGGACAATAAAACATCCTTAAAACTTCTTTATACTTACTTAAACAAACACAATAAAAACTTCTTGTAATAACAGATTAATAAATTGGTAAACTTAATGAATAACATACCTTTTTTTTCATTTTATCTTATGTTATGTAAGCGCAAATATTCAGGCACGATCTCCTCGAGCCAGTCTTTTTCAATGGTAGAAATCAACCTTACATAGGGTTTAGTGGTGTGCACAAGCTCAGTGTACAAGATACACTTGGGATGCTGACGATGAATCACCGAACTTGGATGCACATAAACATTTTGTTTCTTGTCGAGCTAAAAACAAAAACAAAATTAAAAAAAAGAAACGAAAAACAATAAATAAAATAACTTTAACTTACAGTTAAATAAGCTTTTTCATTATGAAGTTCTGCAACATTAGTGAAAAGTCCACTTAGTAAACACTTGCGAATTTGGTCCATATTGCTTCCGCAAGTGCTAATATTAAGATCGCATCTATTGCAAATCTCTTTCAGTTGTTCCCGCGCTTTGGCCGCATACAAAATGTTCAACATATTTATGTAATGTTCCCGACACCAAGCTTTTCTGTTCGTTCCGAACAATTTGTTGAACTCACGATAGATATTCAGTAAAGTTATATGATCTCCAAATTCCGAATTGAATTTTTGCCTCACCAATTGCGCCGATTCTTTCTTACTGGGAGGATTGTAAAATATTGATTCGCTGCTAAGTAACGCAACAATTGTTAAAGCTTCCTCTAAGCATCCGTAATTTGGAGCGGCTAGTAAAATCTTACTGAATCTGGGATCCAGGGGAAACTGCGACATCTTTTTGCCCAATTGCGTCAATTCCGGCTTTTCGCATGAAGATACAGCTCCCAACAGTTTCAGCAGTTGAAATGAAGCCACAACGGAATCCTTGGGAGGTTTGTCCATGAAGTCAAACTCGTTCATGTTGATCTTCAAAGCTAAGAGTTGAATGGCCACTATGTTCAAGTTGGCTCGCTGTATCTCGGGAACTGACACTTTTTTCATCATATCGAACTGATGTTTTGTGTAAATCCGATAACAGTATCCTTCGGATTCACGACCGGCACGTCCAGTTCGCTGCCAGGCTTGCTCTTGAGAGATTCTTTGCACTTTCAGTAGGTCCAATCCAGTTGCAGGATGAAATTGCCTAAAAAGTTATTTTTTAAGTATATTTTTTTACCATTTATTTATGGAAAAAAATTACCTGGCTTTAATCATTCCACTGTCAATAACATATTTAATACCGTTTATCGTAACACTTGTTTCGGCAATATTTGTGCTAATTATAACTTTCCTGGTTCCTGTTGGTGCACTTTGAAAGACTTGCATTTGCTGTTGACTGCTCTGCGAAGCATATAACGTGCAAACTTTTACCGGTGGCCCATCCACATCGGGATCTTTTGATAAAGTTCGAATTTGATGAGCCACTGTTTCGATTTCTTCTTTTCCTGTTAAAAATATAAGGACATCGTGGCTGAAACGAATCAAAATTATTTTTAATAAATAAATATTTAGAAAATAAAAATAAAAAGAGAGAAAAAAGTACCAACTTTGCAGGTGCTTCTTGGTGAATCTTGAAAAACGTAGAAACGCAAGCGGATTGATAGTCTTCGTGTGTCAATTTTGCGTAAAACACATCAATAGGATATGTGCGTCCTTCCATGTAGACCACTGGACAATTGTTGAAATATTTAGAAAAGTTATCCACATCCATAGTGGCTGACATAATCACAATCTGGAAAAATTACCAATTTTTACTAATAAATTTAAAAAAAAAACGACTGGAAAACAAACTTTTAAAGGAGGTAGCATTTTGATTTTCCTCAGCCTTTGAGCTTCCTTAACAATCCCAAAGAGAATATCTGAATGAATTGTCCTTTCATGGGCTTCATCCAGTATAACAATTGAATAATCCATTAGTAGTTTTTGGGCAATGGCTTCTTGTAACAACATACCATCAGTTAAAAACTTAATCATAGTCTGCTTTGAAGTAACATCTTCAAACCTTACATGATAACCCACAGTTTCACCAACTCCATTCTGAAAATTTTAAAATATTAAAACTGATAAAATTAAAAGAAGAAAAAAATATATTTACCACGAAACCCATTTCTTGTGAAACTCTTATAGCTATACTAACAGCAGCTACTCTTCTTGGTTGAGTAATGCCGATTTTTTTGCCATTGTGCACCTTTGCAGAATGCAAAAATTGAGGTATTTGCGTAGTTTTTCCACTGCCTGTTTCACCCAAAATTATCAGTGTGTCATGTTTTTTAATGAGTTCCAGCAATTGTTCCCTGTACCGATAAATTGGCAGCTTCTTCCTTTGCTCTTGCAAAGACAATGTGCTTTTATTTCCATTTACATGCGAATGAGAATTACCATTAGTGTTTGCATTGCCATTATTCAGTTTCTGTTTCTTCGTAGGCGAATAGTTGTTTTCTCCAAACACAATAGGTTTCGGCTTGATAGTAAATAGTAATTTCTTATTATTTTTATTAAATTGTTCATATTTTGAATCCATTTTTACTATTTTGAGGTTAGATTCAAAGCGATTTGAAAATTCAAACACGTGGTGATTATGATTATGTTTTTTACACTTGTTGATTGAAATATCGATGAATTGGAGCACTGAATTCGTTGAATATTAAAAGAAAAACAGTCTTTCGATTAGTAATTGGCATAATTAATTGGCGCTTGCAGGTGTTCACATGTCAAATAATGAATTTCAGCAGGAATTCGCAGGAATCCGCACTTTGACTTTTATTGACCTAATTTTGAAATTCGACATACTTATAAACAATGCAATTTTCCCCGTAAAAACAAATAATTGTTAGACTTTTGCGCGTGCAAACTTGGTGCAATTGTTGTTAGCAAAGTTTTCTTTACTTTCAAACAATAACAAAAATCGACGTCTTCGTATGCAAATTTCAGTAATAAATGCGCTTGCGCAATCTACAAAGGCTTTTTAGGCCTGTATGAGTCAAAAAGTAAAATGGCTTCTTGGAGCCTGTAAGAAATAAATATTTTTTGTGTTGCTTTTTCGGCATGCAATATCTGCATTTGTTTAGTTTTCCGTTCTTGTGATACCGTTGAAACTTAAAAGAACGTGGTGTGCATCTTTGGAAGTTATGGTGAGTAACCACTGAACTCTTCATCATGACTTGACTACAAATCAAAAGCAAAAAAAAAGAACCTAATAAAAGTACAAGAAGTATATTACATCAGGAATCCCTGAATGTTATCTTATCAAGAGCGCAAAAAACAATTTACAAACCGATAAAACGGTCCATTGTTGTTTATCTTTAATTCATGCATTTATAATTGGCTCAACATTAAAGACAAAAACAAACAAAAGAATTTTAGTTGGTGGAGAATTCTGTTTTGCATTTCTGATTTGCATTTTATTACAATGATCGGCAAGTATTTAGGTAATCTGCCGTTTATGTGGCAATAAACTATTCGTGATAATTCAAATATTTGCATAGATTACCACCCTAAAAGTAAATACATTGTATGTTTCAGATATTTCGATCAGCATGAAAATTTAGCCAGCAACAATATGTACAACAACCACAGGCCTAGTACTAAAATTGATAAAATCAGAGATGAAGATAGGAGGAAAAGGGTCCGTTTCCTGGAGGATATCATTCAAGATCCTACTGGCATTGGAAATGTGGACTCTTTGCTGGATACAGTGCAAGCTCTCTATACAGACTGTGACCATCCTGGGGTCAGAAAACTTAAAAATGTGGAGGTCTACACTAATAGATGTAAGTTCTGCATAATGAAGTAATTTGCAGTTTGAAAAAAATTGAATTTTATGATTGCAGATGAATCGTTTGCCTCTGATATTATTAATTTACGAATGAAGACTGATGACTTTGAACGTATCAAAGTAATTGGCAGAGGTGCTTTCGGTAAGGTGCAACTGGTCCGCCACAAGTTCAGCGGACAGGTTTACGCCATGAAGCGGCTCAGCAAAGCCGATCTTATCAAGCGATCGGACTCGGCATTCTTCTGGGAGGAACGTTACATAATGGCGAATGCCAAGTCGGAATGGATAGTCCAATTGCATTTCGCATTTCAAGATGCCAAGAACCTGTACATGGTGATGGATTACATGCCGGGCGGCGATATTGTCAATCTGATGTCGAAATACGAAATACCGGAAAAGTGGGCCAAGTTTTACACGATGGAAGTGGTCCTTGCGTTGGACGTGATCCATACCATGGGGTTCGTGCACAGGGACGTGAAGCCGGACAATATGTTGCTGGACAAATACGGGCATTTAAAGTTGGCGGATTTCGGTACGTGCATGAGAATGGACGAGGACGGCTTAGTGCGTTCGAATAATGTCGTCGGCACGCCGGATTACATATCGCCGGAAGTGCTGCAAAGTCACGGCAAAGGCATTTACGGACGCGAATGCGATTGGTGGTCCGTGGGCATCTTCGTCTACGAAATGCTCTTTGGCGAGACGCCTTTCTATGCGGACAGCTTATTAGGAACTTATAATAAAATTATGTATCACGAGAACAATCTTAGTTTTCCGCCCGAAGTGGAGATATCCAAGAATGCCAAGTTGCTAATCCAAGGGTTGTTATGTGATAGAACAAAACGTTTAGGTAACTACAAAATTTTATAAATGTAAATTTTCTAAATTAATCGTATAATAAAATTTTAGGGAGAAACAATGTGGACGAAATTAAGAACCATCCGTTTTTCGTAAATGATCAATGGACGTTCGAAAACTTGAGGGAATCCGTGCCACCAGTAGTGCCTGAGTTGACTGGAGATGATGACACCAGCAACTTCGATGACGATGAGAAGGATGACAGTCCCGAAGAAGTCTTCCCCGTTCCTAATAGTTTCGTAGGCAATCATCTTCCGTTCATTGGTTTCACCTATAATTCAGACTACCAGTTACTATCGAATGTTTTGGACCACGTTGATAGCAATCACATATCTAACGATGCCAGTATGCACTTAAACAAACTAGAATCTCAATTGGAACAAGAGCGCTTGAATTCGCAAACTTTGGAAGAGAAACAACGCATCCTGATAGCTCAACTAGACAATCTAGCTCAACGCGAATCGGATCTAAGGGAAGAAGCATCGCGCTACGAAAAAGATCTGACTATATTAAAGCATTCGCATAAGGAGGCCACTAGGAAAGTGGAAGTCGAGCTGGAATTGCGCAAGAAAACCGAAAAACTTGTCGCCGATCTCAAGAAGCGGTTGGAAGATGAACAAAATAAGCGCACACGCGAAATGAACAATAATCAGCAGCATAATGATAAGATCAACGTGTTGGAGAAGCAGATTTCCGAGTTCCAGGATAAACTCAAGTCCGAAACAGAGAATTCGCAACGACTCAGGAAACAAGTGGCCGAATTGACGATGGCCAAAAGCAATTCCGAACAATTGGCTGGCGAGTACCAGAATATGTTGCAGAATTTGCAAACACTTAGGGATACTTTGCAACAGGAAGTGGCTGTGTTGCAAAGCCAGTTGACGCAGGAGAGAAATTCCAGGTCTGTGGCGTCCGATCAGCAGCATCTTCTCGAGAACAAAATTCAGACGCTTAATAGCGAGCTGGATATGGTGAAACAGAGGGAAAATATGGTCACTCTGGATAATTTACAGCTTAGCGAACGCGTTTCCGCCTTGGAAAAAGAATGCGCCAGTTTGGAATTGGAAGTGAAGGCTTCGCAAAATCGGTATCAGCAAGAAGTGCGCGCCCACGAAGAAACCACTAAGAGTAAAATGATGAACAAAGAGGAGGCTAATTTGGAAGTGGTTAAAGGTAGGATTTATGGACTTTTTGTTCTATACATTTAACACTTATTGAAATTATTAATTAAATAGTTCTCGTGGAACAAATTAATTTAGGTAATTAAAATTAACAATTACTTAAAAATAAAAAAATATAATAGGAAATTATGTTTAATAAAAAAAATATTTTTTACAGCTTTGCAAACAAAACTTAATGAAGAAAAATCAGCGCGACAAAAAGCTGATTTGGACTTCCAAGAGAAAGAAAGGCAAATGTCGATGCTAACGGTGGATTACCGACAAATGCGGCAACGACTTCAAAAATTAGAAGGAGAGCACCGACAAGAAGTGGATAAAGTAAGGGCCTTGCAAAGTCAAGTGGAGGGCGAGCAGCAAAAAAAGACTATTTTGCAATCCGAATTAGGACAAGCGCTTTCGGAAACTGCGCAACTGAAAGCAAAGGAATCGCAGTTAAGCCGCGACATAGCTATTTTACAAGAAAACAAAAAGATTATAGAAGATGAACTTTTCAAGATGAAACGCGAATGGTCAATAGAACAGTTGCAAATAAAAGAATTGCAGGACAATTTGGAAACCGAACATCAGTTTAGCGAACTTTACAAGACGCAAATGCAAGACCTGAAAGAAGAGCTGGATGAAAAGATGCGACAAAGTACGGAGTACGAAGAAGAGCGTGCTTCTTTAAAACACCAGTGTCAAATTGCCATTGCCAGAGCCGATTCCGAAGCTTTGGCTCGGTCAATTGCCGAAGAAACCGTAGCTGATTTGGAGAAGGAGAAGACAATGAAGGAGTTGGAAATTAAAGACATGCTTGCCAAACATCGAAATGAAATGAATTCGAAAGAGGTGGCTTACAGTACGCTGAAGGACCGCGAACAAGAATTGAAGAAATTAAATGATCAGCATATGAAGGAATTAGATGATGCCAAGCGGAAATTGTCCGTTCTGCAAGACGAATTAAAGAAGGCCATTGATAATGAAGAAGTGGAGAAACTTAGAGGCAAACTTAACACCGAAACTTTGCTGAAACAGCAAGCTGTGAATAAGTTGCACGAAATTATGAACAGGAAGGACTTTAATAAAGACACCAGAAGCAAAACGAAAGTTTCCAGTGCCGATTTGAGACGCAAAGAAAAGGACCTAAAGAAACTGCAACAGGAGATGACACAGGAAAAGGAGAAGTTCTTGCAGCAACATGGAGCCATGCAGAAGAGCATACAAGATTTACAAGTATGTTTTTAGTTATTAAATTTTAGCTTTTATTAATTACGGCATTTTTTAGCAACAACTGAATGAGGAAAATAATTTACGACAAAGATTGCAAATGGAATTGGATAGTAAAGATTCGGAAATTGAGCAATTACAAATGAAACTGTCGTTGATGAACAGCGAAACGGCTTCTCTGAGTTCGGCTGATAACGATGCAGAAGACGTAAATGCTGATACAGTATTCGAAGGATGGCTTTCGATACCCAATAAACAAAATATTCGAAGACACGGCTGGAAGAAACAGTTCGTTGTGGTGTCCAGTCGAAAGGTTATTTTTTACAACTCGGAAAGCGATAAACAAAACACGGATCCTGTTATTATTTTAGATTTATGGTGGGTTTACCAAAAATTCGCTAAATTTAATTAATTAACTTATTTGTATATTTTTAGTAAGGTATTTCATGTGCGGTCGGTCACGCAGGGTGATGTAATAAGGGCGGATTCGAAAGATATCCCCCGAATATTTCAACTGCTGTATGCTGGCGAAGGAGAGGCTAGGAAAACCGATGAACAGGGCAACGCATTAGATAACACCATACGCGGCGATGATAAGCCTGGAGCAGTCACTTTCAAAGGACACGAGTTTCTGCAAATTTCGTTTCACATGCCCACAAATTGCGAGGTTTGTCCCAAGCCAGTATGGAATATGTTCAGACCGCCGCCAGCCTTAGAATGTAGAAGTAAGTTTAAGAAAAGCATTTTTTATTTTTAAAATTGGCATTTTTGCAATTAATAATTATTTTTTTTTTTAATTTTAGGATGCAGGATAAAAATTCACAAAGACCATTTGGACACCGGGTCCGCTGAGGTGGCTCCATGCAAGCTGCATTATGATCCTACGTTTGCCAAAGAACTTCTGCTGTTGGCACCGACAGCCGACGACCAGAAACTGTGGGTGGGCAGGTTAAGCAAGAAGATCCAGAAGTGCGGATTCAAAGCCAACAATTCCAATGCCATAGACTCAGCGAAAATTTCTCCTAGGTAAGGACTGCTTGACGCAAAATTTCGTACGACTTGTTCGCTCTTCAATGCCTCATTTGTATGCTTTTTTTTTTAATGACGATAGCTTTAGTGACTTATAGTTTGCATTCTTCGAATAGAGACAAAGTGCATGGATGTTTAGCTTATTGTATTTTTTTTTTCATTTATTTGTGGTACTTACTTTGATTATTGTATTATTAAACTATTTCTCTCTAAGATTGTTAGTTTTGTTTCGTCTTGTTTCGCGCATGTTGTTTGTTGATACTGTTAGCTTGAGCTTCCTTTAAGTAATATTTGTTCTTTTTGCGTTTAAAGGGAGTCGACCAGATTAACATTAAAACCATACATGAACGTTCAACAGCGATCGGCCACGCTGCCAGCGAACTCTTCGATAAACAATAAGTAATTAAGTGATATACACTATTCTTAGAGCTGTGAACTTAACACTGTAGTGCTCAAAAAACGCATCGAATAATGACATCGAAGTTTGAGAGAAGTTGAGGGCCTCTTGTACATAAACTTTTTATTATGTTTTAGTCAGTAAAGGTAGCTTTTCACACACACACACAGATTGATCATTTCTGAGGACTGTTTGTACACCTTTTTCTCCGTAAATAATTTCGAATCGATGATGCGAAACGGTTGCTTAATTTATAAAGTAATATAACTACACTTAAATACATTTCTATGGATAAAAACAAAAACAAAAAAAGAGAAATACTATTTTCGCAATTATTGTTATAAACGTTATGTTGTTTGTGCCTAGCATTTTAAGGATTTTAATTGTGAACTCTTCAACTAATTTTCTCGTAATTAAATCGGCAACATTCCGTGTTCTGTATGTGCTTGTAAACAGTTATTGTGTACAAATTCTTTGTTTAGTATTTTACTACTACTACTACTACATTTTTAGTTCTTATCGCTATTTTTAATAAGCAAGTAAGTAATTTAACAAACGCAAAGAAGATAATCAAAACAAAACAAAAAAGAAAAGAAAATAATTGTGAAGGTTCGATTTGGTTACAAAATTATGTAAAGGAGCTGTGTACATTTAATGATGTGCCTTAAGTGATATGCGATTGATGAATGATGGACTCATTAAATTCTAGGTCTGTTATAATCTTTATGTAGATATTTATTTTATAATACAAGTGCCCGATAATGATAAAATACGTAAAATCTGAAATGTTAGAACAAACCGACTTTCTTTTTGAGTTCCTGCTGTTTCCACCTCGGCAACATTTCGAAATCTTTGTATTGCATTTGAAATACCTGCACGAAATCGTCGTGGGTCAAGTGGAGTTCCTTCACCAGAGGGTCCACTTTATTGGGCAGCTTATCGGTGGGTCCTTTGAGGATGCTCACCGGATACTTGTCGTATTTGTCGAACGGACTGTCGCTTTTTGAGCTTCCATTCATTGCTTTCGGCTTGGAAATTTTCACTCCTCCCTGGAGCGAGTAGCGCAGATCGTCGAAGCATTTGTAGTCCTTCCAGAAGCTGTTGCTCCAGCTGCTGAAGAAGCCGGTGAAAATTGGCGGCTCGTGTCCTTGTCTTATGATAACTATGGCTGTATTTGGGTCCTTTCCTGCAGGATCTAAAAATGTTTTTTTGGTTTATTAATAAAGTTGTGGTTGAAAACTTAATTTGTTAATTTTGTTTTTATTTATTATTTATTTTTTATTAATTTCAGATATAAAAAGGTAAGTGTACCTTGTGTTATGTATTCTTGAGCCAATCTTTCGCATTCTTGGGTATTTATCTTAGTCATCAGTTTGCCAATCCATATAAAAATCGTTTCATTGGCATCCAAAAGCATTACGTCTTCAGGAATTAAATCCGCTTGAGTAAAGTTGAAAATTTCGTCAGCTGAAATTCAAAAAGTTAATTAAAAAATAATTAAATTCTGTAAAAAACTTACTTTTGTATTTTGAATTTTTGCCGCAGTGAAACAAACGCACTGGTTTAATGTAACCGTAGTGACTCAGTAATTTAGCCGTTGTGTAATTAGATTTTCCTCCCAATAGATCCCAAAAATCTCTTGTTTCTTTACCTGAAAAATATAATTTTTAAATGGCGAATGATGAATAACATTCAAAAATTAATAGTGAAAACCTTCTAAAACAATTTCGAAATCTTTTCCAGTAAAATGCTTAGCCATTTCTCTTTGGTCGCCCGTCGAGGCACTGCCACACCAGATGTGATAATGTCTGCCTTTCTTCAAGACAAAACAATAGTTGGAGTTCAAGGATGACACCCTGTAGGGCACTTGAATCGCTTTACTGCTGAAGGACGATGATCCTTCGATTTGCAACAAGTAGTTTGAAGGTTGCTTCAAGTTTTTTCCACTTTCTGCAACAGTTTTTTCTTTTATTATGTTTTTTATTAAAGTTTTCGTTGTTAATACCATCGTAATCTGTGCCAGTTCCTTTGAAAATAATCATTTTGCCATTGAAAATTTGCAGAAATTGCGCTGGTTCTTTTCCTTGGCATACCCTGAAATGGACGCTGCTTCCATCCAACCGATCGTTTAGTTCTAAAGCTTTGTTCTCTGCATTTTCCACGTCTTTAAGATCAGCTTTCAGTCCCTGGGAACCAAAAAGATTTCACGTTTATGTAAAAAAAAAATTAAGTAAATAATAACTTAGAAATGGTTTTCCTGGTCATTCTTTAACTGTTTATATAATTTTAAAGAGGTGTTAAAACGTAAAGAACTTTTCTTTGTTAATTATGAGTTGCGTTTTTGGAATTATAGGCTATTAAAAAGGAAAATAAAGTTTTAAAGTTTCCATAAACTATTAAATTTTAAGTTAAAATTTCTCCCACGCGTATAAAAAATATTATTGAAGTTTAGCAAAATAGGAATTTAATAATTTTATTTAATGCAAAAACTAAAGAGAAGAAAATTTAACTTACCAACCAATAAAATACCAAATGTTTGCTGGAAGTACTGGTGTAATTATACCAAACAATGTAGCAATCTCCAGAGAAAAAGTGTCCTTGTTTTTCCTTAGCAATTTCCACAACATCGTCCCCCTTAATCCTCCAAACCTTCAGATGTCCGGTGCCATCGTCAATAAGTTGCGTTTCCGCCGCCAAAGTTGGTCTTTCTTCCATTGTGAGCGCATCGAATTTAGTAATGGCCCTTTTTCCAACGGCCACAGTATTCGCTTTTGGATTACACTCGTCCTTCCAGTAATAAAAGAGCATTTTAAATTCCAGACATTCGTTCCCTTCGACCACACGCGTAACACCGGTATTATTTGGATATTTTTTCTTCTTGACGAATCCTCTGGCATTGCGCATTGCTTCAACGCGTTCTTTTTCGCTGGCTCTTTTGCCGACCCAAACCCAAATACCGTTAGAAGCATTGTCAATAATAAAAACATCCTTTAAAAATAAAAACAATTAACAAAAACCAAACTAAAGAAAATTTTAAATTTGTAATTACTTCTGAATCCAAATCGGATTGCTTCAATGGACCCGCTTTAATTTCAGTTACTCTGTATTTGCCACTGTTATCAGAACACCGATATAATTTCAAAACGCCCTTTTGGTTCTTCGTATCGTCCAAACCGTCATCATCTGAAGGCATTACATGCCGTTTCTCCAAAGGCAGATATTTCTGCAGCTCTTCTTTGTCTTCATTTTGCAGAGTTTGCTCGTAGCCGTCTTCTATGAAAGTGATTTTTTCGATTCCCGTTTCTGCTTTCACCTGAGCTGCAATCTGAAAACGCTTATTAGCTCTAGCCTTAATTGTTTTTCGTGGGTGGAAACTGTAAAACCTTTGTACTGTGAAGCTTTTCAACTGCAGCTGCAGCTCGGCCAAGCCACACGAAGATGGTACTTTCGGTTTGAATGAGGAACACATCGGAGCTGGTGAAATGAATCCAAGATATTGATGGCAATTGCATGAGAATCGGGACACGATTGCCTTTGATTTTGTACATTCGCGGAGCCGTTTTAATCGTTACTTCTTTGTTTAGCGAGGGACCTTTCAATATCCTATTTAATAATAGAATTAATTTATTATTAAAGTTCATTTAATTGGCGATAAACAAGTGAAAGAATTTTTAAAAACGGTAAATTATTTTTGAACTTATTATAAAAAATTCAAAGGCAGTTTTTTCATCCGAGCGTCCATTTAAAATGCATTAAGTACTGCGTTAGTCAAACGAGACTTGTAAGTCAAATGACGAATCCATAAAAAAGAAAAACTTTAATAACTTTTGAACTAATTAACTTATTGAAATAATTGTGATGTCATATTAAAGATAATTTATCCCTTAATGTAAATAAGTTATAATAATATATTATTTAGTTTTTAATATATTATTTAAATAAAATTGAATAATAAAATACCCTGTATAAAATCAGAATTTCACAAAAATCATATTATTTTTCAAAAACATAATAGATAATTTATTTGTTAAAAATTACGTGAAGAAATGAACCAAATCGGTTAATTAGTTTAGATTTTATTAATTAATTTGTAAAATAATTTTTTATAGAGACTTAAGTCTCCATGAATTCAGGCGTCGAACTCAAAAGTTAGAAAAACTTTAATAACTTTTAAACTAATAACGATATCTCAAAAGTTTTAATGTTATATTAAAGAGAATTAATCCTTTTATTCAAATTGTAAATAATAAGATTATATTTAGCTTTAATTTTAATAAATAATTAAAGTTGAAAAATAAAATACCCATTATAAAATCAAAAAAATATTAAAATTTAATATTTTTATGAAAATAAAATAGGTTATTTAATTAACAATAATTGATTGTAAAAAGTTGTAAAATCGGTCAATTATTTTAGATTTTATGAACAAATTTGTAAAGTTACTTTTCGGTTCTGGGCGCCCCATTTAAAATAAAATCAAAAGTGTGGGCAAGCGACGAACCCACAAAACGGAAAAACGTTAATAACTTTTGAACAAATTAACTTATTGCAATTATTTCTCCGTCATTTTAAAGACATTTTTTCCCTTTATTTAAATAATTTATAAGAATATTTTATTTAGTTTTCATTATATTATTTAAAATATAATACAAAATTAAATAATAAAATAATCTGTATAAAATCAGATATTTGTAAAATTTTTGTTATTGGTTCACAATTTAAAAGAAAATTTAATTTATAATATTTAAGTGAAGAAATAAATAAAATCAGAGCATTAGTTTAGTTTTTATTAATAAATTTGTAGAAGAACGTTTTGGGTCAGAGCACCCCATTTAAAATGCATGGAGACTGCAAGCAAAAAGTGCCCAAAAGTTATAAAAACTCAAATAACTCTTGAACTAATTACGATAGAGTCAAAATTTTGACATTATTTTAAAGGTAATTTTATCTTCTTTATGAATTATAATATTTATTTTACAATTAATTACTGTTGCATTTTTTATTTCAAAATTAATATTTCAACTCGCTGTATAAAAAAGAAAAAGAAAAGAAAATCTTGAATTGCTTTTTAAAACATAAAAAACATTTATCTAACACCAGTTTACCCAAATAAATACTGAAATTGTTCTAAAACCGCTGCTTCTATGAGTGAATTAGCAAAAACTATTTTTGCGTGCGAACAATCCATTTAAAATGTACAGAGACTTCAATGCTTCAAGTTCAACATTAAGCTAACGAACCCACAAAAAGTTTAATAACTTTTAAAGCAATTAAACTAGGAAAATAATTTCCACTTCATTTTAATGACTATTAAAATATGTATCCAAAAATGACAATAAAAATTTATTATTTTTTAATATTATATTTAAACATTAAGCAGAAAAATAAAAACAATAAAACAACCAAACAAACAAAAAACTTACCTCATGCCATTCCTGAAATAACTCTTAAACCTCGGGCTTTCGTTTCCTTGAGTTTCCCTGTGCTGTATAGCCGTCCCACCTAAATAGCTATCCAACTCGACGGTCTTGTAAGCCGCCACCCCCGACTTATCGGCAGACGTGGCGGAGCCCAACCAGAAATGAATGTGGACCTCCGTGGAGCTCTTGACCTCTCTGCACTATCGACCACATAAACATGCATGCACACACGTAACAGAGCTTCAAAAGAGAGTACTTACGACGGTGTCGATAGTTGCTGAAGAGCCGGCGAGCGACGATGCGTAAACAATGTACGATTCCGCATCGAAGAACGTCCCGTACGAGTCCTTCGGCAGAGCGATCACGTTCATGTTATCGATGCGCCAGATGAAGAATCCGGTGCTGTTCTTCTGCAGCTTCCGGAACGCCGTTTCAACGTTGCCGCCGTTCGTGGACGACGAAGACCCGTTGGACATCGCGTCGATCTCATCCTGAAACACGCAACAGAAGCGTCATCAGCGAAAAGGGTCCGCGAAACGGAAACCATTACATAATCCACGTGCTGAATTTCGAAAACGTGCATTTTATTATAGTTCTTCCCGATTTTTTTATGTATTTATTTATTTTTATTGTTTTATTGTATTGAAAAATTTTCACTGGCAAAGTGTATTCGCAATGAGAGCCTAGACCTTCATCTCCCAGCAGCGCGCCGCTAGAGACTGCTGTCGAGTTCTCGTTCCTCTTCTTGCGCCGCTGCTCGCGGTGCACACTCTTCGCGGTCTTCGTGAAATAAAAAAAATGAAGATAAATAACGCCTATGCACTTCGCATCACATCAGGTTAATAACTGTTTTATTTATATGAAAAGGAATAAGTTTCATTGAATTTCCGCACGTAACGCGAGTTTTATTTGTAAACGCCCACGCATTCGGTAATCGGACCGGAAATGTTTTCAGTTTTAATTTATTCTTTATTATATTATTATTAAAGGTAAGTAAACATAAACTTTTGTTTGATAATTTTTCAGCCAGTTCTGCAAACGCGAGAAACAATTGCGAAATGTTTCGAGGAACAATAACAATAATAATCGAGTTGATGCGGCGCAATTAAAAGTTAATTAAAGCGGCAATACGAAGAGCGCACTGCAAAAATAAATAAATAAAAGAAACGCTGATTTATGCGCTTAAAGAAATGCGTCTTAATGATCGATTCGCAATGTTATGCTTATTTATAATTAAGAGTATAATGCAGTATAATGATAGAAGTGGAATGTTTCTAATTAGATTTTCTGACTTACTTCATTTTGCTTTTACTACTACTATATGTATACTGTCAAGATAAGAATATTATTTTAGCATAACTTCCAATGCATTGATTAACTTTAGAAGCATTTAGAAGTAAAAGTAATAAAATTTAATGACAGACTTTTTAACAACTGTTAATTTACTTTATAATAAATTCAACAAAATAATTATAAGCAAAGTAATAAAATTAATGCGTTTGGTTTAGAATTAAACAGTTTTTACTTTGAAGATATTCGTTAATTAGCAGTTTACCCACTTAATTATTATGCACGTCAAAATAT
Source organism: Holobus sp. GC000080 (assembly GCA_030556065.1). NCBI lineage: Eukaryota > Metazoa > Arthropoda > Insecta > Coleoptera > Staphylinidae > Holobus > Holobus sp. GC000080. Next base: position 24,477 of record JASKGO010006660.1, read on the forward strand.
TCCGGGGAAAATAGAGTGTAAATGAGTTCATTAGTTGCAAATTAACATGTTTTCTTTAATTATTATTATTTGATTATGCTGCAATACAAAAAACCAAAAACAATGTAAGAAGATTTTCAGTTATATCAATTTATTGCTTCTTATTGTAATTATTTTTTTGAATAACCGTTAAGTTCATAAAAAGCAATAATTATTACTTTATTATTTTCAATTATTTAATCATTTTTAATTATATGTTGTTTAAGGAAACAAAAAGTCTCTAGTAAAACAAAATTATTTCTATCATTAATTAGAATCATTTAAAAAAATCCTAAAAAATATCACAATTTTTTTACAAAAAAAAAAAAATGTTTTTATAAAAGGGATATAACATAAAAAGAAAAAAGAAAAAAATACAACAAATTATATAAGCTTATGTAACTAATAAAAAGTAAGTATTACAATAAAAAAAAATCACAGAAATTGCTTCATAATTTCTATAATTTAAATTAATTCTTTGCGTCCGGAGTGAAAAATAAATAAAAAACAAAAAGCGAATTTTCCCTTGGATGCTTATGGAATTTAAAGACTTTTATTTAACGCACCGTAAGATAATCAGCGAAATATAACTAATTGGATCGGTCAGTAAATATGATCCTTTAAAGGCAGCATTGGATGAATTTTATATTCATTAAACCATGTATAATTAATTGAGCCTACGGTCGGCATAAAATCGTTTCAACTAACAGTGCTTTACTTTTTGCACTCGAAAACTATAAAAAAAATTTAAATCATTCTAAAACGTTATTTAAATTGGCTATAAAACAAATATTTATTTCATATTATTAATTTATTATATCATATTGCAGCTAAGTAAATCATTAAAACTGTATTTCAAATTACAACAGCAACAAAAAACATTAATAACTTCAGCTGAAAATAATTCAAATAAAATTACCATTTCACCGATGTTTTTTTTAAGCAATTAAAACCTTTTGCGCTGGGGCAAACTAAAAAAAAGCAACTATATCTGATTACCCGCTTAATTTATAGCTCATTAGGGCTTTATTTATGATAACTGTGCATCCTACGAGCGAAACGTGGAAACGTAAAAAGGAAATACAAAATGTGCTGAATGCAATTATGGATTCACTTGCACACTTGCTGCCTCTAATAGTGTAATGATATGCAAGATGATCTAATAAGAAGAAAGTCTCAACTGGTACATCGTTACAGTTATACGGATGTTATTATTAAAGAATAACCAATGGATAATTTGAACAAGAACAATTTTTTTTTTCAGTTAAAAAAATTACTGTTACTGTGAATGCAAATTACGTGCAATAATCCATTTTTTTTCAATTGGTTTTTGTTCTTTTTGTTTGTAGTATTCTCACACAAAGAGTCCTCGTGAGAGCTCTTAAAACGATAATGGTGCTCTTAAACTGTTGCCGGTAAGTGGAAGAATCTTAAACTGGGTTTAGACTAGAAAAGTTGTCTTCTATTGTATGTATAGCTTCAGAGGAACAGAGCACCGAGGAGTACAATGTTGGAGTTTAATGTCCGATAATTATTTAGTTGCACAATTTTATAATAAATACCTTTACGGCAATTACTGTTGTTGCAATTGGTCTCAGCGCACTTCTTTTTTCTTCTTTTACTTCCTTTTATTTTGTGGTTTATGTGGTTTTATTATTTTTTCTTTCCTTTAATTTTTAAGTAAGTTATTTTGAATTTTTTTGTGAATTACATTCTTAATTTAAGTGTTAGTAATTAAATTTGGATTAATTTTTTACAGTTATTTAATTATTACACTAGGTAAAGTGTTAAAAATTCTGTAGAGATGTGTAATACAGATACTTAGCAAATTAAATTATTAAATTTAACGGTAGTTTATAAGATATAATTTAACTTTATACTTATTAAAAGTAATTAAAATATTGCTTGCTTATTACATTTTGAAAATTTGTTTTCTTAACTAACGCCTCGTCAACTAATCAAAAGCCATAAATTAGCAATTAAAATTAACAAATATAAGTTGCAATTAAACATTACGCGAAATTACTGATAATTACAGCAATTAAGCGACACATACACATGCAAAAGGTGCGATAAAATGAAATGAATAACGAAAATTTAATTGCAAAAATTGCTCGTAACTCTTACGCGAAGTTCATAACGGTGCTTTATCCTCTTCCACTCGCACCGGTGCTATATTAAAAGCCAGCAGATTAATTTTTATTAGCCAAAGAAGGAGAAAAGAAAGACCGCTGTGCATCTAAAGGCACTGGAAGAGTGTTATTTAGGGTGCTACCGACATTCACATTTACGCACCTTCATAATATCTAAAGAAAAATAATAACAATAATTAAGCGCACGGTCTGCCGAAGAAGTAAACAACAATCAAAAGCACAACACTTGTGTGACGAGCGAGCAAACTCCAAAAGCAACGGTTCAAATCGATTCGCAATTGCAATGATTAAATTTTCGCGCCGTGGTGCTTATGGCTCAGAGAAAATACAAGAGTGGACTACGCAGATTGAATATTGGATACTGGTCGATGAAATGTTTGTGCAATCGTTTCCGGCCGATGGCAATATAGGTGGGTGGACACGGTGTGTCCAGAAAGTGGGAAGCAGTACCTTTTGTAAACGGAAACGGAAATGTGGAAGAGTGATTTTCATATCTATTATAATAAACCGGTCGCTCGCCTTTTTGTTCTCTCTTTCGCTGCTGCTGCTGCTCTTTTTTTTTTAACATTTATTGTTGTTATTCTCTAGATAATTGTTGCAATTATAATCATCTTGCTGGAGAACATTATAGTTTTTGGTTTTATGGTTTTTTATGTTACATGTGTCTTGCCGCTTTAATGTAGAAAGTAATGCAACTTGTTATTAAAGCCCACCTACTATGACTTTCAAAGGTAATAAGGTTTTTTTTAATGGGTTTTTGTTGTTTCAGTTTCCTGTTAGTGTTTTTGTTTGTTTTATTTTTTAAGTGTAAAAAATGTTTGTATAATAAAATCCTTTTTATAGGGAATTTTTATAATAACCAGCCAGGGTGATAACTTTTTTTAAGTTCTAGGCAAGTTTGAAATTTGAAAATTTCATTATAGCATTATATATATGAGACGAATTGATGCTAATTTTTTCAAGAAAGTGGCTGGAAGTCTTTACCAACTTAATTATATTAAAACGCATCCAAATTGTTCCATTTAATTTTTAAATGGGACTTAAAATACAAATAATTTTTGTTTAATCTCTATTTTTATGTCTCAATAAATTTTTGAGATATATAATTTTATTGTCATAGCGATAAAACTTGAAACATCTTTTTAGGGCCGTAACTTTTAATTCAATGAACCAATATTAATAATTTTTGCTCAAATAATAGGGCAATAGTGCTGAAAACGATTAAAATTGTTAAATTTATAAAAAAATACTTCCTAGTATTTAAAAAAGAAAAATTTAATATTATTATTATTCAAAATTATTTGTAGCTGGAAAAGTTATTAAGATATAAAATATAAATATAAAAATATTACCAAAATTAATTTTATTTTAAAGCCTATTTAAAAATAAAATATGAAATATAGGGTGCCATTTAAAATAATGAAATTGATAACGACTTCCGGGATAACCGAAAATTAACCATCTTGAGAAAATACCATCAACCTCTTCTCATGTATAAAATGTCATACTGAAAACTATTTTTTGCCTTACTTAGAAATTAAAACCATTTTAACGGAGGGTTTCAATAAATAAAATTTAAATTAACAAATAAAAAATTGAGTATTATAAATTAAATTATTTTTAAATAATTTTTACTGCATTGAAGTAAAAATTAAAAAATGAATTGTTGTCTATTAAAACTTGTGCAACAAAATTTCTTTTAGAAAATTACAGAAATAATTTTCAATATTAGCAAAACATCGAAACTATTAAGCAATATCCTTTTTTTTTGTAACAATAAAGTTGACTATACTAATTATACGGGAATAAGCATTTTAATAACAGCATTAAAATTCATAAATGGCATTCGACGTAATAAGAGACAAATTGGTTTACTAATTGCATAAAGAGCCAATCTATTTTTAAGTCCTGAAAAACAGTTGGGAGCGCATGTGCTAACTGGCCGCCAAGAATCCTTCGCATCGATTTCCTCCTAATCCTGCTTTTCCACCACGCAATTTCACCGCTTCATTGTGATGGGAACATCCTTTTCGTTTATCCATCCCATTGCTTTCAACTACGGCTATTAAAAAAACCTGTAATCTGCAGAAAAACTTTCGCAACCACCACCAACAACTTCATAGAGAGAATTACAAATCCGTAAAAAGAATATTTTGTAAAGTATGGGCGAAATAAGTTCGATATTTTCGACCATGTTCTGCATGAAAACCATCTTGATGCTTTACAACTTTGCTTTCCTGGTAAGTTCTCCTTTTATTTTATTTTTTTAATTTTTTATGAAAGGATTTTTTTTCTTACAAAATTTTCTGTACAGCTCTCCGGTTTGATAATTACGATAATCGGAGTGTGGATGGTGACCGATCTGCACAAGTTCATGGCAATGAGCACCGAGTTCTCGGAGACGATTCCTTACGTCTTCATCGGTATCGGTGCATCGATTTGCATTGTGGGAACGTTGGCTTGCATGTGCACGGCTAAAGGTCAACCGTCCTTATTGTACATCGTAAGCGATCCCCAATTATTATCCGTTCGCTCTAAGCTGACTGACCGTTCGGTTATTGGGTAATTTTTGTTTTTCAGTACGGCGGCTATTTGGCCATTACTTTTATACTGGAATTGGGAGCCGGGGTGTCCATCTACGCCTATCGCAACAAGTTAATGGCCGGTTTCGATAAAGGATTGAACGACAGTATGATCAATTACCGCTCCGATAATCCCGAACTAATCGCCGACTTTGATGAGATGCAAGAAACTGTAATATACTTTTTTTTCTTCTTCTAAACTAGCATTTGCGATCGATTTCCATAATAATGCGATAATTTATTTCTCGTTCGCAGTTGAAATGTTGCGGCAATCATAAATATTCCGACTGGTTGGATCTGAGTCCTCCCATTCCCATCCCCCTGTCTTGTTGCATCGAGCCAAATTGCGACACTGCTGATGAGGCGAAAGTCTATACTGAGGTAATTAATTTCAAGTGATCGGCTTATTTGCTTTCTGTTTTATTAATTACTGTTTGTCTTCTATTTATATCCAGAGGTTTTGCTTTCAAATTTATTTTTTTAATTCAATTACAAGTTATTTTTTTCATTAAAAATTTTAAATAGTCTTTCCTTGGTTATTTTTTAAGATTTATTTAAAAAAAAAAAACATTAATAAAATTAAATATTTACTTTTGAAAGCTTAAAATTTTTTAATTTATTCATTAAAAATTTTTAAATAATCTTATGGTTCAATAAAATCATTTTGAGTCATTTTTGCTTGGAAAAAAATATTTTAAAGTTTAGAAAATTTAAAATAAAGTTTTGATTATTTAAAAATATATATTTTACATGAAATAAGTAAGAAAATTTGCAAATACTTAAATTTCAAAAAGATTTTTATAAATTTTATAATCCGAAATTCAAAAATAAAACGTCGAAGTCGTATCTTAAAAATTCTGAAAATTATCAACACAAAACAAAGTAATTAACATTAAATTAAAATTTAAAAGTAAAAAAAAATGTTTTTGAAAATTTAAGGGTTGCTACAACAAAGTGATTGGATTTTTGGACGCCAATATTGGACTGATCGCCGGCGCTTCGATTGGAGTGGCCTTTTTGCCATTTTTGGGGATGATTTTGGCATGCTGCTTGGCAAGATCCGCCAACAAAGCTCGCTATGAACAGATGGCCTAAGAATCTAAATGAAACACCTGAAATTTCTCAAGAAACTTCTAGTCAAATTATCATGGATTTCAATTAATCAATTATTATTATCTACTTCAATATATTACCTTACCTTATAACGAATCTTAATCCATGTATACGTACATTTAAAGAACGAAAGATAAAATACACTATCAAAAAAAAAAAGAAAAGAAAAAGACCTTAATGCATATCATAACCAATTAAAACCAATTAAAAATTATGATACTAAGAACGTAAATATTGCTTAAGAATTTTATTTTTTAATTATACATCTTTCCTAAATACTCTAAATGTCTATTTGCATTTTGCAAGGTCTTAAATGTACTCTATCAACACAAATTATTAAAAAAACAACCTTGGTGTAAATTTGGTAGTCCTAAAAATGAAAAAAAAAATGAAAATATTGATGCCAATAATGTAAAATGTTGGATTTAAATTTTAAAAAACGCTTTCAAAAGTTTTTGGGGCTACTTTGTAATTGTAATTGTTTTATCAATAGTAACTAATATTTTTGGAAAAATTTTCAAAGATTTCTCTGTTACATGTCCATATGTAAACTTATTATGTATTTCTAGAATATCTTTGATGATATTTTAAATAAATATTTAACTGAAAATTATGTAAAAGTTGGGAATTTTTGTTTTATAGTGAATAACTCTAATAGATTATGGATGTCGCTAGTAACTTGATTATAACATTTTTTCAACTTTCTTATTATGAGAAATTAATAAATATTGTTTTAGTTTTACAGATTTATTTATTTTTATTGAAACATTTTATTGCTAATATTTAAATATTGTTTTTTATTCAAATTTATTGAGGCCTAGAATTTTATTTTTAAAAGTTTTAATACATTTTTAAAATAATGAAAACTTAAAACAGTAATTAGGAATTACCCAAAATAAAATTCCAATTTTATAAAAATGAAAGTTATAAAATATCAATTGAAGCATTAAACATCTAAATCTTCTAAATTAAATACATAAAATTTTCCATTTAAAATAAAACAAAATTTTTTTTTCACTTTTAAATAATTTATTTATGAAATAATTTTTCACGTTACCTATTTTAAAAGAAAAATACAATATATTATTAAATAAATAATGTTTCTTGAGTAATTATTCATAAAAATAATAATACAAGTAAATAAAAACACAAAAAGAAGAAGAAAAAATAACATAAAACCAGAAAATATACTTAAAATCCATTTTATTGCAAAAAATTACATAAAAATTTTTTTTCTGGCAAATTTAAATCATACTTTAATACCTTCTTCCATAATAATCGTTATTGTAGCCAGCATTATAATTGTAATTATCATATTGCTGATTATAACCCCGGTGAGTGGATTGGATCAAATTGAGAGATCTCTGAATAGCTTCGGGGATCGGGGGCGGCGTGGGCAAATGAGCTCCAGAAGCCCGGAATCCGTTCTCATCGGCCACCCAATTGACCGTGATGGGTGTCCCATCCGGGGCAGTATAAGAATAAGATCCTTGCGACACTTCAGCTTCCGCTTGTGTCCCGGCGTTCTTCAAGTATCCTTGAACTTGCTGTTGCTGGCCATCTCCGGTTGTGTAACTACAAATACAAATACAATAGTCGTATATTAAGTTCCGCTCTATAAGAAAATTTTCCAACGATTACCTGTAACGATAAGATCCATCGGGGTTGATTTCGTTGTTTTCCGATACAATCGGCACGAAATTCCTCTGATAATAATTAGTGGCAGTAGGATACTGATTGTTGTAGTAATTTTGTCTATTATAGTAGTTCTGGGGCTCTGCCAGTACCATGGCGGCCAAACAAGACAAAATAATCTGCACAACAACAAAAAAAAAAACAATGAATTTGCTTTATTGCGACATTTCCACAATTCGATTCGTACATCCTTTTTAAAAGGATTTATCTTTGATGCTATGTAATTAGTTAATTAGTTATCGGCTTCCATTGTTTGCTGTGTTTGTTTTGTTTAATTTAGCGTTGGATTTTCATTGGAAGTTAATTGTTTTCTTTGATTTTATGCTAATTTTAGATTAAGAACTCTGATTACATTTTCTTTGATTTTTTTTTTAAATTTAAATTTAAATCTACCTTTAATTTAAAGAACTTTTTTTTAATTTTTAAATTTTCTGGAACTAAACACTTTATTTATTTTTATTTTTTTGTTGCAATTAAAAAATATTTAAATAAATAATAATATTTTAGATTAAAACAAATATATAATTGAAAAAAAATTGCAGTTGAATGAAAATTTTGTAATTACGATTTTTAATAACTTTAATAAACAAATTGCAAACTTTGTTACTGAAGAAATGAAAAATGATTGTATAATAATACCCCGTGGATGTTTTGATTGAATTATAATTGTTGTTTAATCAGAAAACAAGGAATTTAAACTCACGATGAAAACTTAATTGTTATTTGTTTAGCAGAGGCAAAAGTCCCCAAAGGCTTTTCCATTTCAAGCGAATGGCCATTTAATAAAGAAACGATTAATAAAACTTACCAGTTTCATATTAAAATACCAAAGAAAAATTTTCGTTGCAAATTAAACGCACACTTAAGACAAAATTGTATCACACAAGTATTCGGCAGTTCATCTCGTCTTTTATTTATTTATATGCTCCCGCTCCTTCTTAGTGAAATTATGGATGGACCGTCACACCCACCCCCGAACATTCATATTGGTAGAGAAGATCTCGAGGTCAGGGATGCATCATCATCATCATCAGCCGCAAAACATAATTTTGCAATCAATTATTATATTCAGACTAAGACTAACCTTTTTCATTTGCTTGTTGCAACAATGCAGAGCCAAACTATCGAAATTGGTTCAGAAGAAGAGCCTCTTCTTTTCATTTCATTGATTTCATTGGCAAACGAATTACTTCTCGATTATAAAACTAATAATTTTGCTCTGCTTGATTCCTGCCCATGATAAATTCATTGATGCTATTAGGCAAATATTACTTAAAGCTTAAACTAAAATCTAAAGCATTCTAAAAAGGTTATATAACACAATGAAATAGATCGATTTTTTTGAAGAAAATTTTCGATTGTTGCTATACTTGTTAAAATCTTTAAAGTACTTTCGTTTTTGGTTTATGTTACAAAAACCTATTAATTTTTGGTACATATTTCATTACATAACTTTGATAAATATATTACAATATAAAAAATAAATAAAAAAAAAGTTTGTAATGATTAAACAATACAATAAAAGGAACTACTGAAACATTTTACCAATACTCGAATGCATAATTTACATATAAATAACGATAAATATATTCTAATCGATTCTTTTATTTTGAAAGCGTTGCATTGCAAAATCGTGGAAACACCTACTTTAACACCGTAACTCATTTCGGTGATGATCGCTGCTAATGGCAAAATAAATGATTGTCATTTATGGCAACCGTTTGGATTTTTAGCAAAATTACGGAATTCATTTAGCTCCCACGCTATTCTAATGTAACTTTAACATGGATTATTTATTAATGAATAATGGCCTTATTATTAGAAAATCTAAATTTAAAAACAAAATATTCATAGTAAAAAAAAAACAGCAATAAATTCTAAAATTTACAATATATTGTTAGTTTTTTTCCAAGTGGATTATGTCGCTTTAGAAAATATGTTTTATACATGAATTGACAGCTATTATTGGTTTATTTCACTAATTTCATTAACATTTTCATTCGGCTGTTTTTTTGTTTACTAATTACCACTTCCTAGGCGGCAAACTTTAAACTAATTAACCATAAGTAGCAGTTTACGCTTCAAGAGCTCACTTATTTGTCTATCTAATTAGTAATGCAGTTTTTTTGTTCTCACAATAAATAAAAATTAAAAAATAGTGATTATTTTTAATGATATATTTTTTTGGTGTTTCAAAAAAAATTTTTTTTCCGCTAATTATATTAGCAATAAATTAAAATAATAAAAAGGTATTGCAAATATGTTATTCCATTATATAAATACTTAAGTATATGTAGATTGAAATTGTAAACCTGAACTTTTACAGAATTAATTTCATTGTTAGGAATTCAGGAGTGAAAATCACAATACCAATTGCTGAAGAAATCAATTAGCATAGGAGAATTTGCATTAATACCTTTATGCAATAAGCTTTGACTCACAAAGTGCGATCCACCAGGGCCTGAATATTTATAATAAAACAATTATAGTGACGAAACAAATTATTTGTAACAATAACAATAATCATAGAGCAAAAGGTAAGGATCGGAATGTGCACTGTAATTTGCTTTTTGCTTTATAGCACTATAACAAAATGCAACGGTTATAAAGCCACATCAGTAATTTAATTTTCAAGAAACTTTTTTCATTTTTTAATATTTTGTATATTTCTTCTGTGTAGTTTTTATTACAAATATAAATACGACCATAAATAACAATTACAGCGCGAAAATATCCAATTTTTAATATAATTATTTCGACCTTTTGTCGATTCCATAATCTGACTATATGCATTTCAATTTTCAAATGTTATCTCCAAGAGAGAAAAAAATCGTGAATATGATTTGCAAAACACCAGAATAAATCAGGTAACGTTGTGACGAAGATTGCGTATAGGCTAGACTAGACGATCAGTAATTAGCGATGACCATTTGAGCTTAAGTACATTCGTAACTGCTTATTAGCAGTAGTTAGATCTGTTATTTATTATTTCGTTAGTCGTGCCTTCAGCTGAATCAAGGAAAAAACGAAAATGAGAAAATTATTAGGTTGCAATGTTGTTAATTTATGTTAAACAGACAAATAACCATTAGTTGTAAGTAATACTAAACTCGCTAAATGTTTATTACAATTTTGTAATTTAATTGCTTCTGGTTTTCTACAATTTATAATATCTTGAAAAATTCTCAGTTTTTCCTACTTACAGTTTATGAAATACTAATGAAATTGTTTAAGTAAAAAATTGTTTACTGGTATTAAACAAAGAGTAATTTTTTCCCGTTGGAGATTTTATCTCGAAGCAATGAAATCAATAAGTCATAGAAAATAAAGTCGTAAAAAGGCAAATGAATTGCTTGAATTTCGTAATGGAGATCCGTTTTGCATTGTTGCTTTGTGGAAAAGATCGAATTAAAATATTAAAAGAATATCAACGGATGATGCAACTTTAGGGAGCAACATTAAAATATTTTAATTTACTTTAATATTAACAACAACAACAACAGCACTCCCACAAAATACTCGGTACTTTCACAAATCGAGAATTCATTACGATATTTTCTATTATTTCGAACAATTTGTTGGTTTTGCTATTTAAATTTAAAATAAACTGTTTTATAGTTTTATTGCTAATGTAATTAAAGAGCACACAATTAATTAAAAGTGTAAATGCAAACAACAATCATTTTTACCAACAGTAATCGTTTAATATTATGCTTGAAAGGAATACTTTGAAATCGTTTGTTTCTTTTTTTAATTAAAGTAAATTTTCCCGGTATTATTTTAAATATTTAAATGAATATTTAATTTTTTTATTTAAAATTAATTGAAAAATAACATTACAAATTAAGAAATATGAAAAGCGTTTATTTAATTTTATTAAATGGAGTTCAATTAGATATTGTATCATTTTTATGTTTTGCATATTTTTTTTTTAATTTCCTAAGATGGGTGTTTCCTGAAGACTAGTTGTAGTTTTAAGGAATTTTCAAAAAAACTAAATTTTGGTGCTTCGAACGATAAATTTCCTAAATTCGATACTTTAATTTACATGTAACTAATATCTCATATTGCCAATGAAACAAAAAATTAAAAAAGGTAAAACAAGGAGTAAAAATTAATGAAAAAATATATTTTTTCAATAAAATTAAGCAATTTATCTGGTTTCATTTATTTTAGGAAGGAAAAAATGAATAAAATAAAGTAATTTAATAGCTATTTTTATTAAATCAATATATAATTTTTTAATTTAAAATTAATAGAAAATTATCATTACAAATTACGAAAAATGAAAAGTGTTTATTTAATTTAATTAAATGAAGTTTAATTAGTACTAAACTACTACTAACAAATGAAACTAAAGCTCTGAAATCACCAGCATATTAAATGCATTAATTCCAAACATTAATATCACTTATTACATTGACCTTTCACGTTCATCAGAACCTTGAATACAACTAATCCGTTATAATTATGAACGCAAAAAATAAAAAATGTAAAATTATAACAATAAAAGACTTTCGGCTAAAGCTAAAGTGTTACAAGAGCTGTCAAATTGAGCAACTTATTTGCAACAACTGTTACAATTTGCTCTACAAAAAAAAACTAACTTTATGAGATTTTAAGTGCATATTACATGGACCTTTTCTTTCAATGAAACTCGAAAAATTTATGAACGTTAGCACGAAAAAGTGATCTAAAATGTCACCCTATTAAATATAACATTACACAGTTATTTATAGTCCATTCGCATATTACTTTGATTACAGTAATTACTTTCCAATTCATTAATGAAAGACGGTTTTATATCCTCATAGATAGGAGAGTTTTTATGTTCAATTAGTTGACGCCTACCGGACGGTAAAAGTTTATCTAATTACCATAATTAGGCCCGCTTGAATTACACTTTATTAATGCTTTTGGCTTTTACTTGAATCGCTTGATTTTTTTACGTGTGTTTTTGGTAGAAATAGCTGTTAAAAAAAAATATTATTATATATTGTTAGAAAGGCGGCCGCACTAATTACTAAGTGAAATAATGCACATTGTCGTTAACGTTTCGTTTCGGTTATAATTTAATACCAATTATTGCTGACGAGCTTTACATATTATTTATTGAATATTTTTTTCGATACGCTTTACAAAAGAAGATATGTCAAGGTTTCAGCAGTTATTGTGTCATTTTTATGTTTTACATATTTTTTTTAATTACCCAAGATGGGTTTTTCCTGAAGACTTGTTGTAGTTTTAAGGAATTTTCTAAAAAAAATAAGTTTTGGTGCTTCGATCGATAAATTTCGAAAATTCGATAGGTACTTCTATTTACATGTAAATAATATCTCATATTGGCAATGAATTAAAATTTAAAAGGTAAAAGAAGGAGTAAAAATAAATGAAAAAATATATTTTTTCAATAAAATTATATAATTTATTGGCTGGTTTTATCAAGTTTCAAAATAAAAAAATTAAATGAAAGGAAAAAATCAATAAAATATAGTAATTCAGTAGTTAGTTTCTTTTTAAATTTTCAAAATTAACGCGTTGTATTCATTGAAAAAGAAAAATTTTAATTCATTTTATTAATTAAAAAAAAGTAAGTTGAAAAAATCAATTAATACTTTTAAAATTGTTTTTCTTTTCTTGTAAAAACTGGAAATGTTAAAAAAAGTTGTAAAAACATAATTATGAATTAGAATAATTTCTTTAAAAACATAATTCAAAAGATTGAAAACATTGCATCAGTTTAAATTTAATCGAATTTCAAGAATAAATAATGTTGTTCTAAATAACAATTAAAAAAGTCAATAAAAGTAATTTTTAGAAAATTATATTAATTTTAAAAATTAGAAAATATATTTTTATTATTTCAAAAAGGAGAAATGATTAATAAAATCAATAAACATTAAAAAAAAAATAGAAAATTTAGAAAATTAATTAAAAAATGAAAAATATAAAACAGTTTAAACCAACTTCCAACAATAAACTACATTTTATATCTTCAAAAGAAGAAACAATCATTTTACGAACAATAAAATTAAAATCAACTCTTTAATTAACACTAAAGATTCCTCTAGATAAGAAAGAAGATCCAAAATTGTAACACAAAAGAGAAAATCCAACAATAGAAAAAATTGTTTCTGAAATTGACACATTAGTTAATTGAGTGAAGAGTGAAGAGCGGCAAGGTAAAAATGAAAGCAAGGCCGTCGTAGATGAACGATTCCATAACGCACCAAAAATGTGGTCTTCCACATTTACAACAATACAAACCAGCCTACACAACGCAATCCATTACAAAAATCCAACCCATCAAAAAAAAAATATATGATTTAGATTTGCATTACACGCACATTTGCTTAAGAAAACCAGAAAAATCTAGGCAGAGGTCACTAAAAGTAAAAACACTAACAAAAGCAAAACAACAAACCAAAAATCGAAAGAACAGACTGCAAAATTTTAGGAAAGCCCTTTTGAACGATTTATTTATTTGTGCAGATATAATAAATTACAATTTGTTTGGTCGATGATGAGAGATTTAGACAAAGAACGTACCGCGAATATTGGTACCACCTCCATCTTCTTCCGGATGAGCGGCATTGTAAGCTAGAGCTTTCTGGATAGCTTCCGGGATCGGGGGCGGCGTCGGCAGATGAGCTCCTTGCGGCACAAATCCATTCTCGTCAGCCACATAATTGATGGTATATTGCTGACCGTTATCTCCTGTATAGGAAAAGGATCCTTGCATTACCTGGGCTTCCGCTTGCACGTTTCCCGGGTTTTTCAAATATCCTTGTTCTTGAGCTGCTATGTTATTTCCGGTTTGGTACCTACAAAATTTTAAATTAGTTTTGATTTTTTTTTAAATACACCAGTGGTTAACTCGTAAAAGTAAGATCCATCAGGATTGAGGTCATAATTTTGCTTCAAAATTGGCACATTGTTTAGACTGTTGTATCTTTGGGCCCCGATAATTTGGCTCAGAACCAAAAGGGTAATAACTGCGAAAATCTGCAACAGAATTTCGGAATTTATCAAACAGAGCGAAAATTTTATAGCTTACATGTCGCATATTTTCACTGGGATGCTGTAAAATTGCAACCGAAAGAAGATGCAATCGGAATAATGAGTGGCGATATTTATACTAACTTATAGAGCGGATCCCACCTTTCCTTTGGGGATTTTTTCTCGATGCAGCAGCAGCATCCAATGTAAAGATGCACGAGAAAGAATTATCCTTTCAGCCGGAATATTATTGGCGTGCCATCGAATTATAGATAGATAGAGATCGATGACGCCGACAACTTAGCAATTTATTATAGCGATCGAGAATTTTCAAGAAGAAAAAAAGCATTGACGAGCGAGACAAATCGGGTGCATGAAAAGCCCATTAGGACGTCGCCTAATCATCCTTTTGTTAGACACTTTGACGCGAAATTTATGCGCTGCCAATTTCGTTATTATTATTATGCACTTGCTTAACCTTTGCGTTGCACCAAGCTAAAGGTCTTGAGCATGTTTGCAGGAAATCATTGGTTACATCAAAGCAATAATAATAATACTATGACCGTTTATTTATTCCAGTTATTCAACATTCATAAATTGTTTCGCAACTTTTTTTTATCCAAAGTTTTTCTCCCTAAGTTTTGCGATATATTTATTTTTATTAACTTAAAACTGAAGCGGTTTTTTTTAAAGAAAGTAAGAAGGAACCAAAAAAATAAATTAGAAAACTTTATTTAAATAAAAAACAACAAATAACTGGTAAAAACAATGTTAAAAAAATGTGATCACAAAACTAATTATACTTCTTCTTTATTTTTATAACATAAGCTGGTGGCGATGGTTTTTTAGGACCATTTTTCTTCATGGGCGGCGCTTTCTTCCAATCATCGTAATCATTATCCAAAGAAGAGTGATGCTCTTTTTGGTCATGGTAAACATTACTAGCTTCAGCAGTATAGAAATCTTCACCAAATCCTGGACCGATCAACGGTTTTTCATTCCCATATTTCGGAGGAAATATAGTAGCCCCATCTTTAATAACATAGTGTTCCATTTTGGGATCATAAGGTGACTTGTAAGTTTTTCCACCGGAAAACTCGCTTATTGGCGGATACATTTCATAAGGAGAGACGGAAGTTGGAAAACTTTTCATTTCATATTTCAGAGGATCAGGTACAGATGTAATTACAGGAGCACCCATTGAATAATAATACTGCGGTTCTTCAGATTTCTGCGCCTTTTTCTTCAGCACTTTTTCCATGGCTCTCAATAGCGCCGCCATTTCTTTTTGTTTCTTGCTTTTGCCACTGTCTGTAGTTAATTGCTCATGAAGTTTGCTCAACAAATGTTTCATTTTCTTCTCCTGCATAAAGTCCACTAATTGCGCCAGTAAATCCTTCTGTTTGCTTTGCCGATCCAATTCTACCATTGTTTTCACCAAAGTTTCAATGGAAGCTTTCTGCATTTGTTCCGTAGCATGTTCCGCTGGTTTTTTGCCGTTGTTGTGCAGTAAATTCGTCAAGGTGCTGACGGCTTTTTGGATTTCTTCCGGTGAAGAGTATCCTTGGCCAATGGGAGACTCACTTGGATGTGTATTTTGGGGGTATTTTCCAAACTGCGAATCGGGAAACTGTGATAATTTTGGCAATTTGTAGTTGTTTTGGTATTGTGCCAAGCAGGTCCCCGAAAAGAGTATTACAGCTATCAAAATCTAGAAATGTAAAATTTTAATAATTAATGAAAAATAAATTCCTTTGTTTTGTAATTTACCTGGTTCATTTTGAGTTTTATGTCTTAAAGGATTAGAAGCTAAGCCGAAACTGATTAAGTTCTTCGATTTTGTTGCTTTTATAGCACGCATTAGAAGAGTCGTCACAAATTGTGAACACATACACCCCGAAAACTTTCACTGCTTTTTTTTTTTTGTTGAAAATAATTCTCACTTTTTTGGTATTTAAATCGAAACCGAAATTTTTGTGAGCATCTAATGAGCGTAAAATATTAATAAGTGTACAGACTATACTATGTCAATTAGTATTGCCAAATTACTTTACAAACTAATTGTTTTCACTTTCTGATTTTAACATTTTAATTTATTTTTACGTAATATATAAAACATTGCGAATGGTAATCTTTTTAATCATTTAAATTTCACGCATTTATTATCTTAATTATAAACAATGGATTAAAAAATTAAATCTCTATTACCAAAAATTATTAATAAAGAAAAAGAAATCCTCTGTTTTTTTATTTGCTAAGGAAAATAACAATTAAATCAAAAACACAAATAAAATCAAATATAAAAATAAACAGAAATAAATTAAAACAATATTTATTAAAAAAAAAAAATGTTTACAAAATTAAACGAACAATTTCAATATTTAACTAATTTACAATTTACAAATAAGGAAGTGGCACTCCATAAACTTGATGCGGAACCACAGGTTGAGCTGGAACTCCGTACACTTGATAAGGGACCTCTGGCGCCGGATAAGGGGCCACTTTAACTTCAGGAACAACAGGAACAACCTTCGGAATATCGTATTCGTAGTTGGTCACCACAGGTTCAGCCGCAATTTCTTCAATGACATAAGCAGGAGGTCCATATACTTCATGTGGAACCACAATGGGTTCAGGAGCAGCATATGGCTGTACTACCGGAACCTGGACTTCCGGAATATCATATTCAAATTCTGTGACGATGGGCTCCACTGGAACAGCAGTTAGTTGTGGAATATGCACTGCGGGAGGTCCGTAAACTTCGTGGGGAACCACAATGGGTTCAGGAGCAGGATACGGTTGCACTACCGGCACCTGGACTTCTGGAATCTGGTAATCGTATTCCGAAACAATGGGTTCAACAGGAACAGGTGCAGGTGCAGGAACATGGATTGCAGGAGGTCCGTAAACTTCATGAGGAACCACAACAGCTTCCGCGGCAGGATAAGGAGCTGATTGAGGAATCTCATTGGAGATTTCGTATTCGAATTGAGTCACGACAGGCTCAGCAGGTATTTCTTCGACGATAATTGGTTCGGGAGCTGGATAAGGAGCATCCACAACGGGAATAGCAGCAGAGTAAGGTGCATCCGGAATGTCGTATTTAATTTCAGTTACAACAGGAGCAGCAGGTACATCTTCAACAATAATTGGTTCTGGAGCTGGATAAGGAGCATCCACTACTGGAATAGCGGCAGGATATGGAGCATCAGGAATTTCGTATTTGATTTCAGTAACAATGGGTTCTGCAGGAGTCTCTTCGATAATAACAGGAGCAGGATAAGGCGCATCTGCTACGGGAACAGCAGCGGGATAAGGAGCATCAGGAATGTCGTATTTGATTTCGGTTACAACGGGAGCAGCAGGAACTTCTTCAAAGACAACAGGAGCAGGAGCAGGATAAGGCGCATCTACTACGGGAACAGCAGCGGGATAAGGAGCATCAGGAATGTCGTATTTAATTTCGGATACAACGGGAGCAGCAGGAACTTCTTCAAAGACAACGGGAGCAGGAGCAGGATAAGGAGCATCTACTACGGGAACAGCAGCGGGATAAGGAGCATCCGGAATGTCGTATTTGATTTCGGATACAACGGGAGCAGTAGGAACTTCTTCAAAGACCACGGGAGCAGGATAAGGGGCATCCTTGTGTTCCTCAACAATCTGGTAATCAAATTTTGAGACTACTGGTTCAACTGGAACTGGAACTTCAATTGGTGCAGGATAAGGAGCCAATTTCTCTTCAATAAACACTTTGGTGGGTGGTCCATAAACTTCATGAGGTACTACTGGCACTGCTGGCGGATAAGGGGCTAATCTCGTAACCGGAATTGGTGCCGGATAAGGAAAATCAGCCAGGGTGGCCCCGAAAAAGATGGCCGCAATCAGAATTTTCTATTTGAAAAAGGTTGAATTCAAAAATTAATTAAAAATTAAAGCTAAGAGAAAAGTAAATGAAGTAAAACAAAAACTTACAGAATACATAGTGGATCGATGGAAGTTAAAACGTTACTACTCTGATTTAGGGCCTTTTTTTCGTTTTTATACCAAAAACCGGTAAGTAAGACCTTAAATTCTTTCGATAATGTACAAGCAATGCGTTTACTTTTATTTTACGTAAAGTAATTACTCGTCTTTAATTACTTTATGAAGTTCCTTATTTTTTTTTGTGTTTATAGAATGAAAAAAATTTGGCCAAATTTTTATTTAAACGGTTTATTGGTATTATAAAAGCTTAAGTTAAATTATTTTCATAGCAAAATTTATTTAAAGCGACTTATTATTAATTAATAATTAGATTTGAATTTTGTTATGAAGAAATTAATTCAAAAGTTCTCATATTTTTTAAAAAGCTGGCAAAAATATAATCTGAAATTAAACTAAATTCAGAATAAGTTGTTTTAAAATTTTAGGAGTACTTTGGAAAAGTTTTTATTGCTTATTAGGTCCCTAAAAACAAACATTAAGCGTAATTATTCACCATGGCAGACGTGAAAGCAATTAATATTAGACTAACCAATGTCAGGTCACTTAATTAACAAGTGTCCCTTTTTAAATTTAGAAAACATAAAAATTTTCCCTTTAAAAAATATATAAATCTGAAAAATGCAATAGTAATAAATCGAAGGATCAGAAGGAACAGCATATAAATATGTACAATGAAACAAATTATAATTAATTTATTATTCTTTAATCTTATGTATCCCTGTCATGGTTTCATTCCAAACCTTAGTTTGTGTATAATAAAGGTTTCATGTAATGTTATTTACATAATCCTTATTTATATCAATATCTATCCGTTTAAGACGCACGAATGATGAAAACAGTAGTCTCCTCGCCTGATTATAATCGCATTGCAGTCGCATCCTTCATCGATTTAAGAATACAAAACGAAAAGTATCAAAGTGTTATCAAGTCAGTCTAATAGGACCGTCGAAATTGTTTACCTATTTACGCACGATCTTAGTAATTTATCAATTAGCAATCGATTTTTTTCTTCGCCAATGCTAGCAATTATTAATTAACCATCGAACGTAATCGACATAGATGTGATAAAGATACACAAGGGAGGGACTATCTGGTTAAGTAAGTAGTATTGTAATTCTGACTCGAGAACCTTCGCAGAGATCTAAGAAATTTACACATCGATTGGCGGCATTCTTAGCATCTGTTATGCCCTTTTATTGCATTTTTGAGCTGGTCAACTTAACGAACAAATACATAGTTCTAAAAAATAAAGATGCACTAATTAATTACAGAAAGAAAAAGAACAGAAAAACGAAAACAAACAAAAAGAAAACATTGCACCTTTCAAAAAAAGTGGAGCGCAATTTCATTTTTCTTTCTCTTCTGGAAGATCATCATATTTACAATTATATTTAACTATGTACATAATTCTGTTTGAGCATACATGCTTGAGGGAAATCGTCGGGGAGGAAAGTTGCGGTTTCCGCTCCCGATTTATAGACTATTACAAAAAAAATATTGGAGAAACTATTCGCGAAACGCAGCATTTGGGACATCTTCCCTCTGCTACAATAATAATTAAACAGAAACTATTTTCGCATGCCGTTCTCATAACATTCCGGCATGTCCATTGGTGGCAATAAACAATTACATATTTATCAAAGGGAAGAAAGTAAATAGTTGACTAGCACAATTGCTCGGGCACAATATACGCATTATAGGTAACGTAACAAAAAAAAAAGTAATTCAAAAATCAGCTTCAAGATCTTAATTATATAGTGGTGTCAGAGGCATTCTTCTTTTTACCTATAATTACAATAAATTATTATACTCAGCATTTGTTCACAATGATCAATAAATGGAAAATCGAGTCTCCACTTTTTACACAATTTCTTATTTTTTTTTTCTCATGTCTTTTTACGTTTCCGGTAGTATTCTCGTAATATTTAAGATTGTGTGTGAGTTGTGAGTGTGTAATGTGTGTATCTTTCAAGTCTGTACAATTCATTTAATCAGCTCTATGTGTATGTATATAACTTAACAGATATCGACTTTGCATTAAATTATAAATGTTTATATATAAGTATAACAAATTGTATATAACTAATAATAACAAATCGGGACCTCCTAATCGATAAACTGTCGAGTGCATTGCAGCAGCAACCCTTCACCCGAGTTGCATCTGGACTCTCAGTTTAAGGTCCTAAACATTTCAAAAAAAAAAAAAAGAGAAAACATAAAACAATAGAAAGATATCTTAGAGCGGTATCGAAAATAGGCCGGAATCAAATCCACGGAAGACCGATAACTTACATAAATATGTATAAACATAATAAAACTAAGCAATAATAAAGTAACAACTTTTTTTTTTCAATTTTCTCCGCCATTATCCATCGCATACAGAAATAAATTGTCCGGAATAAGAAAAACTACGTTAAAAAAGAGAAGAAAGTAAACTTGACGCACGTAAAATCATTTTAAGAATATATACGACATATTAATACGGAATAAAAATATAAATAATAAGGCAACAAAAGGGCCCCGTGGTAGTAATAATAATAATATATAAATATAAAAGGAAAACAGCTAGGAGAGCGTCTTCCATCGATCGATCGGCCTTTCATAATTTGCTATAATCATACCATCATTACTTGCTAATTAATTTTACTTGGTTTTCACAATTTCTTGGGCCAATAAAGTACATTTGTAATTTTTTCTTCTTTTGCTAATTTTTTTCAGAGTTTTTTTTAACATTTTATCTTTTAGAGGTCACAGGGCACTTGTTGCTACACTTTCTCTTCATTTTTCATTGAACCGGTAATGTTCACAGCAGCAGTCGAAGTAGAAATTGTAGCAAAGTTGTAACTTCAGTTGTTTTTTTTTTCTTTCAAACTATTATTTTAATCACGTACTTACAAACTAGAATTCAGTGTTCGTCCCGCGCACTTATTTTTTAAATATAAATATATTATATATAATTATCGCGTTTTTAGATTTGCTATTTATATATGTATAATATATATGTATATGTATGTATAGTTAGTATGTATATGCAACGTTTAGCGTATGCAGTATGTATATAATGTTCACGAGGCGTCCGTTATTTTTACTCATATTTTTTTTTGGGTGTGTTTTCTGGAGACACTGCGCAATATTTACATTTACAATGATTTACAAATCGTCCGTTTCGACCCCGAGCGGAATAAAAATTCCAATTTAATGCTGAATATATATATAAGAGTGTATATATAAACAATTGTATAAATTTAACTAGCACGATAGTCACTGTAACAGTTGATTCTGCAGCACTGTGCAAAAACATTCACTTAGGAAATGTCACGTTTAGTAGCAGTAGTTGAAGAAGTTCGTTCATTACTATTTGCGATGATAGTATTCATAATGCTAACATTCGGCCGCCCATTCCAGAGGACCGAAAACCAACTGATGCTAAGCTTCATCCGAAGCCGACGACTCCTCCACTTCCTCCTCGTCGTTCTCCTTCAAGCGCGTGAAGAATGAAGTCAACTGCTTCATTGCAACACCTGCAAATACAAAGTACATTAGTTCATTTATTTTAATAATTAGACTCAAAAAAAAAAAAAAAAAAAAGAAAACTAAACAAACCTTTCTTTTCTTGCCCTGCCGGATCATTACTAGATTCCCAAGCGATAAAGCTGTCGTAGGATATGATCGAATCATCGTATAAATTGTGAAATATATCTAACAAAAGTCCTGCAAACATGAAAAAAATTGTCAGAAAGAAATAAAAATAATAATATAAAAAAAGATTAACTTACCCTGGGGATGGTCTAACTTATTTACAATCGCTTGTACAGCAAATAAACATTGCAATTCGAAGTCGTCGTTACAGTCTATGTATCGACTAAATGCATTGTAGCTTTTATGAAATGATACAAAGTCCAGTTTTTCGTTGACTATCGAATTCTCAATCAACACTGTACAGAGTGTACGAATGAACTGCTTATCCGTAACCCTATCGCCGACATTAGCCTGAAAATTATTCGCCATTAGCTAACACATATTTAAAATTAAATTTATAAAAATTAAACTAATTAAAAAAACTGCAGGAATTAAAAAAGCAAACACAAAAAATGAATAACTCACTTCAATCCATTTACAAAGATCATCAAAAGTCGCATCTGTTTTGACAAATTGATTAAGTTTCTGGTAGATTTGATCAAACGTTAAATTATTTTGACCAGTAACCTTGGCATCGCTTTCTGTGAGGAACTTGAGATCCTAAAGAGATAAAAAAATACAATAATAAAAATGAAATTAAATTCGATAAGCATTGAAACTTACGTGTTTCGTGACATAAGCGTCGACCATGTCGGCCGGCACGAAAGCGGCGAAAGTCAATCCGGAGGATTTCCATAGTCCAAGCAAAAAGTTAGGACCTTTTTCCTGAATGATTAATTTGAAAATGGCAGCAAACATTAGATGCGCCGTCTTCTGTTCCACTAAACAATCGGCACACTTCAGTAAACTATTCAAGGTAAGCACGTTTTCCTTCAATGGTTCATCTAAACAAAAAATGAAAGACAAAAAATACGTTAAAATGCTAGTAATAATAATAAACCCAAGACAATAAAACTTACAAGTTATTTCGGCATAACAGTCCCAAATATTGGGAATATCAACAACCAAATCTTCGGTGAGGGCAAAGACCTTTTCCAATGCGTTGCAATAAGCAGTAAAGGCGAGTACTTCTCTCTTGATCAAGTGAGTAAATACTTCGCCCAGTTTCAGTCGTGCCGTTTTCGAACGATCCAATTTTGAGCTATACCTATTTACAAAAAAAAAGCAATTTTAGTGATACGAACTTTAACTTGATTCTTGTTTCGGCTTTTTTTTTTAATATAAATGTTCGATGGGCTACTATCAAACTCCATTCACAGGAAATAATCCTAATGGTGTTAGCGAAATCCTTCGAATTGTTCTAGCATTGACATAACACCCATTGGATTTTTAAGCACCAACGAGTAGTGAATGTCATGCAAACGTCTTTAAAAAGAAAACCAATATTGAAAACTTACATTTCAGTCACCAAAAATTCATGCACATTCGGATTGTAACATTTGAATTCAAGCTCAGCATCGATTTTGGCATTGAGAATGAATTCCTCGGCGATCGCGTGTGCCCTCTTTTCCAATTCCTCCTCGTTGAGGTTCTCGTAAGCCGTCTGCGGCTCTTGCAACTTAGGCGCCTGTTGCGGCGGCGTAGGCGTGCTGCGATTCAACGACTCGTTGGATCTGTGATGAGAGCCGGACCGCGAGCGACGTCCGTCGTATTTACCGACGCGCTCCAAACTGGAACCCTTCGAGCTGTACGGCTCCTTGTTGTTCAGTCTGGGCATCAACGGACGATTGTCCACGCTGTCCAGAATGGCATACTTATTGGTGCCGGACGTGGACGGCGGTGCCTTGAAATTCGAACCGCGTCCCCAAGGATTGAACATTTCCTTGTTACCGAGCGGCGCGTTATCCGTTATCGACACCTTGAGCTTCTCGCTCTGGAACGTGAACTGTTGCGAGTGCTTTCCGCGCGTATTCGCCACGCACCACCCTTCCTCGTTCGTGTTACGCGACCGCTTATTACGGTCCGAATTGGCGCCAATATTGCGATCGTCTCTTCGCGGAGCGATCGGCGTACTATTGTTGAGCTGTATAAGCATCTGCTCGTTATCCACCTCTTTCTGAATTTGATCCATCGTCTTGGGATTGACGTCGGTCCTGCGCGGGACCCATCCCGTCGCCCTCAGATCTATCACATCTTGCAACATAAACCGTACGCGACTACTAACTTTTCCACTCTTATTATTAGCGACCTGTTTCATCGTTTCGAAAATGCCGACTAATTTCACGCCTTTCGATTCCAATTCCTTGCCGATTGTCGTCAGCAGTTTGCACAAACACTCCAACGAGTCTTCCTCGCGGTTCTCCAGCAAATTAGACAAACAACGTTGCATAATATTAACGGTAAGCATTTCTTGCTTATATAATTCACCTGCAAGACAAATCATTCAATTAATCATTTCGAATTTCCAGGCAAAATTTTAAAAAGATATGTTCTTTTAAACATCAGTAATAAAAGTTTTCCTCAAAAAAATTCGGTCCACTACTTTCTAAATCATCAGTTTTTATAATTTCTTATTTATTTTTTAACTTATTGAAAGAAACGGAATTAAAGGCTTACCTATAAATCGAATATTTCCTACAGATTTCATCCTTATTCGCCTATCTTCTTCCTCTAATTGGAACAGAAGTTCCTTCTTCTTTTCGGGGTCCGTGCATTCATCGATAAGTTTTAACCTCTCAATTCTGCTCTCTTCGTCGTAAGCGTTCTTTTCGAACTCCCTCTGGCACTTAGTAATAAGCAATTTGCGGAAATTCACGAATTCTTTACTGTTCTCTGAACTAATTGGCACTTGAATGTTGCTCAACTCTTTGCACATTAGCGCGTAGGCCAGCGAGAAGTTCGGCTCCTCCACAGCCTTTTCGAACACTAACGTAATCACACGATCCAGTCTATCTTGAGTATCAATGGGCAACGCTTTGATTTGATTCAGTAACGTATTGAATTTCTGCGGAGTCAGTTTGTTCAAAACACCTCTGACTTTCTTACACAGTTCCTATAATAAAAAAAAAACCATTAAAACCTTTAATCTATTACACAACTTATTGATACATTGATAGTGGCAATCAATGTAGTGGATTATTTTAAGGAAGCCAACAGTTGGAATTCCCTTAAGAAATCCACGATTTCTTTTGCATGAACCGAACGCGTTTGCACAACGGCAACATGCGCAACTGCTGCCTGGTCATGCTCGCCACCCAATCAAATCAAAAACTAAAAATTAAACTAAAAAAAAAAAACTTACCTCAGTTTTTTTATCATCTTCATCGGTTGAGCTACCGACCAATCTAGTGGGCTTCCACGCGTTCTCAGACTCGTGCAGCTTCACATCCTCTTTGAACGATATCGATACCCTAATTACGCTTCCCGATTTTCCGCCTTTAGAATTACCACTAGGTTTACCCTGCTGACTACGTTTCGTCGGCGCCTAAAATAAATATTTTTTTCTTTAGTAAAAAGCCAGCAATTCAAATTGGGGACAATTACAATTCGTTGCGATTGCGATTTGCCAGCGAAATTACCGCCACCGCCAAAGCTGGGGGCAAAATCGGTTCTGCCGCTAATGTTAGCACACCTACTAATATCACCAATTCTCTGAAAACAGAAAAACAAAAACAAGACACCGTTATAAGCGTTACAAGTAACAAAGCAGCTAGCTCGATCGGATACGATCAGCCTCGCATCAATATCGTCGGCGACCAAGTAAATAATACTCACAGATCTATCGTCGCCGGCGGCCACGTCCGTAGGAATGTTGGTGGGCTTCGTTTGGCTGCTCGGATAGTTGCGCAGCGCCTTCAAGAAGTCGATGTCGTAGCACTTTTTGCCATCAGGATTATGCGGACCCCATTGACCTAAAACGACCAACGTCTCACTGCACTAAACCAAACCAAAAAATATATATCTAACAAAAATCACTCACCTTTCGGATAAACAGGAGCTTTAATATCTATCTGGTTGTCGTTGGTGACGGCAGTTTTAGTATTGGCCTCGTTTTTAGCCTGCACGAACTTGTCAGTCTGAACAGAGGGAACAGCTCTGTCCGTTTCGTCTTTGGCTACAGCAGCAGCAGTCTCGACAGGCGGATTCATCTTCACATTTGCAACACCATCAACCTTATTCTTCGGCACGTTCTTATCATCTTTCAGATTTGTCGCAGCCGTACTGTCGACCGCCACCCTAGAATTGTTCTCATCGAAATGCTCCATCTGCGACTGGGTCGTTAAGCACTGTTGGTCGACATGCGGTTGCTGTTGCTGGCTAGCAGTTTCCGGTGCAAGTGGAGGCTTACCAGCCGAAACATTAGCATTGATAGCATCCATCGAGAGATTGAAGGCGTCCATATCGGTGCCCTCTTTATTCGCACCCTTCATATTAAGTTCCTTGAGTTTGTGGCTTTTATTGTTGGGTTTCGCAGGTTGCGATACCGGTACAGCAATGGGCTTTTGATTTTGTTGCTGCTGCTGTTGCAGTTGATGCTGTTGATTCGCTGACGTCTGTGGACCGCCAGCGTTATGTTTCTGCTGTTGCTGCTGCTCTTTGCTCTTTTGCGATTGCTTCGATTTACCTGTTGAAATTTCGATAAACAATTATAGATTTCCATAAAATTACAAGGAAAATTTACAGAAACAGATGGGAAGTATGTGAACGATCTTATTTCGTGTGACGACTACATTCTACATACAATACAACTACATAATCTACGAGAGCAACCAATTTTGCATATCAAAAGGTCAATTGTGGCAGTCTTATCGCGGGCGAAAAAAAGTGGATTCAAGTGATTGATTTCAAAACATGCACGAAACGACAGGCGGACGAATGAGAATGAAACGGATGTTGGTGGTGGACTAATATCGTCACCATCCACGTCGCGTTTCGCGACGACGACGACGACGCCGCCGTCACCCAGAAGAGAAGTACGGATTTTTACCCACCATGCAATCAATTTCTCGCGCTCGAGAGACGGACGCAACGAAAATAGGCAGCGCAGTCACTCGCAAACAAACATATGTATAAAGAAAGCCAGCTACAAATACACACACAGAGAGAGGCGGAGATCACATAAAAAGAAAGATGCGCCTTCTTGGCAGCCGGGCAAGAATGTAGGCGCTCGCTCAACCACATACGGTCACTCAACGTGAAACTACTATAAATATTAAAATATTTTTACGGTTAACAACTCTGCACGAATTACTTGACCGAAAAAGGACACCAAAGCAGCAAATGACCAAATCGTAATAGATTCTCAAGATCCGACAACTGCATTTTATTCTGATGTAGACATTTTTCGGAGCCGAAACCAGAGAATAGAAAACCGTCTGGTAGTAGACTAATGCAAAAAAAAACATATAGTTTAACTAGTTCGCCCCATTACTGCCCAGCATTTACGACCCAATAATTTCGCAACAGCAAGGTTAACCACCACACACACGAAAAGAACTGGTAAATGTGGGACTTTCTAAAATTGGTCGGATTCAATAGTCCGCTCCAACAGAGCTCGCATTTATCATAATATGTTTAAAACATAAAACGTTCAACACAACATACTATACCAACAAGAAGCATTATTCAAATGAAATGCAACTAAAAACGGACACGTAATTACGTAATAACAACCGACATACGACAAATGAATGGACAGCAGCAAATTTTGTATGCATAATGTGCGAACATTTATGAGGGGCCTTTTAATACGCAAAAACCTTGCCGAGGTAGTGCATAAGGAATATTTTGCTTTCAACCCAAAAAAAGGAAAAAAAAACAAGTCACACATATAATAAAAATAAAGAGAAAAAGAAGAAGCAGTGT
This sequence comes from Holobus sp. GC000080, assembly GCA_030556065.1. Classification (NCBI taxonomy): domain Eukaryota; kingdom Metazoa; phylum Arthropoda; class Insecta; order Coleoptera; family Staphylinidae; genus Holobus; species Holobus sp. GC000080. Next base: position 52,468 of record JASKGO010006660.1, read on the forward strand.
GTTATTACCCCTAACTAATTGCGGCATTTCTGCTGCGTGCGATGATAAACAAAAAGCCGGCTGCAACGAATATTTAACACTCCGTATATTTCTATTCTTAGAAGGTGACCAGTGGAACAGTTTCTACGTGTCTCGGCACTAATGCAAGCGAGCTTCGGCGCTGCCGCGATTCCGGATATACCGCACACACCGAGAAACCAAAAATGGCAATTAAAAAAATTAAGACGAAAAAGTTACCCGATCAATTTTGTGACTTCAGCTTCAGCTAAATTACTTTACAGCGCGACAAACAAAATTATTTGATACTTATGCTCCATTCAATAAACACTTTAAATTTAAAATTATTACTCGAATAAATTATTTTCGTTTTCCTCTATAAATGTAAAAATTGAGCAAAAACTTTTCCAGGCAAAAGAGCAGTGATAAAAATATAGATACGAGTATAGGACGACACACTAAAAACACAACGAATATAACTGACTAGTTCAAACGACAACGCGTTTGAGGAAAAAAGGAACTTTTAATTGGACTTTTCCAAGAGCCGGCACTAATTTAGAAAAATCGCTAAAATCGAATAATTACTTTCACGCGAACACGTTTCGCGAACGACCCATGTGGTCGCCGCACTAATGACTGAGCGACTGCCATGTTGGAAAAAGGTCGACAAGTTCCGGTCAAGAGAAACGACAACGTACGATTGTCAAACAATCCAAAAATACATTTATTTTAGCGGCAATTTCAAAAAGTATAAAACCAAAATAGAATCCTATATTCTAAGCTAAGCAAAACAAGAAATGCAAAAGCAGCAACTACAATAAAGTCGTAACAAATTCAAAAAGAAAGAAAAACAGAAAAAAGAAAGATAAACCAACAACTAAAGCTGTACGAATCGATTCGTAAAATGTAAGCAAAGTCAAAAAACAAAAAAAAGTCAGCAAGAGAGTGCACAAACTACCAAATAAAGCAAGAGTCACTAATGAATGCGACTAAATGCACAAGCAAAATGGTGATAGTGAACATAATCAACTCACCGGTACTATCTGGTTGATTCGTCGACAAATTATGCAAGTGAACGACATTCTCGGCAACGACATTCTCCTGTTTCGAGACATCAGCTGTCGCTGGTGCGGCTGCCGCAACCGTCGGCGTCCTCTTCGGTTTGTCCGCATTCAAAGCATCGGCTTTTCGCTGCGGCTGCTGTTGTTGCGGTACATCCTTAACTAACGATGTACTCTCAACATCCTTGCTAGACTTATTATCCTCCTTCATTTTGACTTGATCCACGGGAGCCGTTAGCACTTGCGGCTCCTTGTTGAACGATGGCGGCGTTCCGGCAACACCAACGTTTGTCACCGTCGTCGCGGCAGACGCACCACCAGCTGTAGCCACCTCTTTGGGCCCGGCCGATGCCGCAGCAGTTGTGCTAACCGCTGGAGAATGCGCAGCAGTATCCTTTTGCTCCTTCTTGCGATTCTTCGCAGGACTCTCGCGGTCCTTGTGCTTCCCCGTTATCGTTACCTCGACCGCATTGGTGAGGGCCGACACAACAGGGGTCTCTTTGGCAGTATGTGAGTGGTTGGCCGGAACAAATTCAGTTGGCACCTAGATTTCCAAAACAAACAATCAATTAAAAAACTAATCAAGTAGACAATGTAATCCTCAATCAAGAAGACTTACCTGTGATTTACTAGACTTAGAAATATCATTCCTGCTATTTACAGTTTGGGGATTAACTTGATAAGTGGAATGAACGTTAGGCACCGCTTGGTTCGACACCAGTCCGACGTTCACATTGTCCATAACGTGGTGCTGCTGCTGCTGTTGTTGCTGCTGTCCGTCCATGGGATCCGTCTGTTGGACGCCACTGTCGCCGTCCATTTTCACCTGCTTGTAGACCTGGTTGACTCCGACGGCGGGCACTTGCTGCTGCGCCATCGCCACCGGCACGACCGGCTGCGGTTGCGGCGTCTGTCGTGCCGACGATTCGCCCGAGTCGGGATGCGCGTTATCGTCCACATTCATCACCTGCTTGCCGGTCTCCGGATGTATGATCGGAATGGCCCGGTTGCGCGTCTTCGTCTTCGTGCGCATCTGATGGTGAGGCCCGGTGGCCAACGGCGGCGGGTGCGTCATCGGCGTCTGAAGCGTGGGCAAGTGCTGTGGCTGCCGCGAAACATTCGGATAGTAGGCGGTAGGATTGTATGGGCCAGTTTGCATGTGATACTGGTTGGGATAGGCGACCGGACTGGGCGTGCCCATCAAGTACGAATTCGGCTGCACGTACTGCGGACCGGCGGGCCTGTTGCTCGTATTGAAGTACACCTGATGCATTACGGGAACGTGCATGTACTGCGGCATCAATATCTGCGAGTGCTGCTGCGGAAATATGCCTTGCTGGCTCTGCAACGTACCCTACAACGCAACCAAAAACATCCAATTTAACATCATTTACTAATTTCTTTTGGTAATAAGGACACTTACCGTCCTTGATGTGACAATTCTAGCTGCATTTTGTGGCGGCCTATTGTAAAAACTTGGATTGCTTCTTTGTTGCACACTGAATCCCTAAAATAGCCCAGAGAGATCTCGCATAAGTAATCATCAGACATTTCACACAAAGAAACATAAAAAGAATACAATGAAATAAGTCAAAAGGAAAAAAACACAATCTTAAAGGTTGCATACCATTGGTGCTTGTTGCACGTGTGACACCTTGATGTCGGAATTCGGAGGCGTCGACGATTGCGTCGGAGGACCCGTCGGTGCCATATTTCTAAGTCCTAGGTTACCTGCCTGATTGGGGGGCTGTTGCTGTTGAGGTACGAATGTCGGCGGACCGGCTACATGGAAATCTGATCCTGCAAATTCAAAAACAACGACTTTAACAAAAAAAATCCATAGGAAAAACAAAGAACATTTCTGATGAAGACTTTTTGCTGCTTCCCTCTTTTGCAGCAAACCAACTTACGATTTTGAGGTGTCGGAGGTCTTGTAGATATACTAAAATCTGTTAAGGAATGCATTTGAAAACAACACAAAATTCCAAATTCGATTATCACAACGGCAACAACAATAAAAAACTGCTCTCTTTTCGAAAATACATAAAAATACCGAAACGTTTTTCAAACAACGGTACTGTCGATCGTACCAATGTTTGAAGAATACTAAGAGAAATCGTGGGGTTGAGAGACAACGGGGCTAACTGCCAAACATGCTAATTGCTTCTTAAACATACCCAGCAATCGATTTAAGGAAACCGAAATAATTAGTACGCTAAAGGGGCGCTTCGTGGGATTAAGTTAGTTCGTTGACTAGTTGGCTAAACGATCTCAAGAGTAATAATAATAATAATTCAAAACGACGGGCGATAGCACAAGTTAACGACATTTTTATTGCTTTGTGACCTTAGGACAATTAAGTGCAGAATACTTGTTTTTCCACAACCATCCATCCTTCAATCCATCTGCAACTACATACAATTACAGCAAGTTACGGCTAATGTACCACCGAGAGAAGAGAGACGTCAGACGTCAGATGTATCTACCAACCGAGGAGTGCAAATGGAAGTGCACGCGTAATATAGTCAGTCGGTCGTAGGGACCGAAGCGACCGCTGAGGGGCTTTGCTTTCCGCGAAAATCAATAACATCCGTGACGATATTACTACTATACCGCCACTACTACTCGTCGTGCTTTCCTACGTAATAAATTCGGCCGCTATGATGCAGGAGCGGCATCGAACGGAGTGCACCAGCGGAGCGCACTGAACTAGGTCAGGAAAATAGGTCGGGCCGGTTTCACAGTAACCTTAACCAGAGAACCCAATTGCCTGACTACTACTGCCATCACCTCGTGACGCATATGCATCCATCCCAATGTAGTATCTATCCCCCAACGGGGACAATCGCACCCACGTACTTTACTTACTGTAGAAGATTTCGCAACGGCAACAAGCAAATCAAGCAGCAGCAGCAGCATTCGATGCGAATGCAATCAGTATACTGGACAGGCAGGCACGCACTTCCGCACCGCACGATCCTTACATACAATATTACACCA
>JASKGO010006662.1:0-10782 GCA_030556065.1 Holobus sp. GC000080
TATTAACATTTAAAAATTGAACTATTGCCCAACATGCATTTCTTCCAAAACTAAAGCTGCAGCATTGAAAATGGTGCTATATGCTGCACAGCTCTGGCACGATTTATAAAAAAATTAACAACTTTCTTAATTACATTTTACGTTATCTGGAATAAATATTACAATAACTCAATTATATGTTATACTTTGTGAAATAAAATTGACTATTCACAAATAAATGTTATCTTTTCTGAAATTCAACTTACATTCCTCAATTTCATATTAACCCTTCTGAAATTCAACAAACTGTTCTCAAATGCATTTTGCATTTTCTGAAATACAGCTATCTAATCCCAATTATATGTTATGCATTCTGAAATTCAACTTATTAATCCCATTTACATATAGTATCTTTTCTGAATTAAAACTTGAAAAGGTGAAGATGTCAGAGTATTTTTTTAATAATCAATATTCTTGAATTAAATACTTGAAAAAAAAATTCTGGTAGTAATTTAAAATGAAAAAAAAAATCGGCCGTTTTCTTAAAAAATCAATAAATTTTTCTGGTATCCACAAAAGTAAACTTTAATAAAAAAAAAGTTTTCCTTAATCAGTGACGAAGAATATATACAATAGATCGAAAAATCGTGCTGACCGGTGTAAATCAACAATTTATTCAATGCTTAAAATAACGCACAAAAACCAAAGACAAATTAATTATCGCGTAAGAATTCTCATTATCAGAATGTTCAAATAACCTTTATAGAAAAACACCTTTCGTGATTGACAAAAAGCAGTCAACAACATATATAAGAAACAAACAAAATCATATCAGAATCTTTGAAATTGATCTCTCGAGTCGACGAAAGCTCTATGCTGTGGGGATATAATAAAGCGAAAGGTATTTTAATTGTGCGGGAGTCGTTCGCAGATTTCGCGTCGGAGTTGATCTAATTTGCATAAAGCGAACGGTGTAGCGGCGACGGCGGCAGTGGCAGCGGCAGCATCAGCCACCACGACGCTATCAATGGCGCGGCGCGCGAAAGCGCCTCGCACTGTATTATATTATTTCAGCCGGCTGCCATCCGTTGCCGCCACCGCTTCCACATTAAAAGTTTACATAGCACTTATTCCATCAAATTGGGACGCGCCGCGCGTCAATATAGGAATTATGAGGGAAAGAATGCCGGAGGCGGCGGCCGACACATTTAGAGGGGATGAATTCCCAGAAAGAGTCAGCTCCACTTATTCCCTGTGCAAAAGAGACACATGCAAACCAACAGAGTGTTAGATTTAAAACGGTTTTTCTGTTGTAGCTGTGCAATTCCCTATTTTATTTTTGCAATTCTTTTTTTAGTTACACAGGGTGTTCGTTTTTCTAACAAAAAAAAAAAACTTCTGAATCTTGAAAAATTAATACAAATTAAAACAATAATCTTTTTAGAAAACTTTTTGAAGTTTTGAAGCATTATTTATTTGATTGAGAATGCAAGAAATAACTTTTTTATATAACAAAAAGTGGCAAAATAACTATACCCTGAATATGCAGTAGATTTGTTTGTTTGTGTGTGTTTGTTGAGTGTCTTTTCTTGTAGCGATTTGCATCGCCTGTACTGTTGCAGATGTCGGCGCAGGAAGAGCTAGCTAAACCGCCCCCGAGAGTGTCGCCATTGGAATACCGCAACACGGATTTGGTGTCCAGATTATTGGCGGCCACGCCGCCCTACTTGTACAACATGCCGATCGTCCCCAACAGCTACTTCTTCAGCGAACTGCTCCGGTCGTTCGTGCATGCGAAAAGCGAGAGGGTGCACCACAACCATCACTCTGGCAATTCTCTGCAGCAGCAGCAGCAGCCGCGGCGGGCTCGCAAACGTTCCTGGACGCAATCTTCGACCACTGTCGATAAGTCCGACAAGATTTTTCAACCGCCCGATTTGAAACCTGTGTACACCGAGGACAAACGCAAAGAATTATTTCACTCCAGGGAAAGAGAATTTTACGCCACAGCTCACCAGCAGCAGCAGCAGCAGCAGCAGCAACATATCGAAGAGAAAACCGACGCTGAAAGCTCGCTGATGTCCTTTCAACCGCCCAACCCGGTGGTGACGGAAAAACAGGATAATTTGATTCTGCCGCCGCCTCCACCGGTGTGGTACCCACCTTTGTATCCCACTCCGCCCTACGGAATAGATCCGTTGCATTTCTTCATTGATTTGCGTGTCTCGGGACACATTTACGATCGCAACAAGAAAGTGGAAAAGGATGCTGCTGCTGCTGCTGCTGCTGCGGTTAATTTCATTTCGGGCACTTCGCAGGAGCCCAAAGTGAGTCCCTGCGAGAAATCCCTAGCAGTAGTTGGCGGATTCAAGCATAGGCATACGTCGGCATTCAGTGTTCCCAATAAAACCAATCAAATTCCAATTAATTTGAGCAAACACGGCGAAGAACACAAGCCGCTGAAGTTCGATGTGAAGTCGATGGTGGAAAAGCACACGAACAAGACCGGTATTAATTATGTTATGAGCAATGTCGATAGGGTCTACAGGAATTTGGGCGAGAACGGCAGCGGCGAAAAGGCCGAAGAGGATAAAGATGAGGAAGATAAGGCGCGGGAACGAAATTTGAAAGCTTTAATTGGTTTAGAATTGGTCGTGGATTATATGGCTCATAGAAGGCCGCCGAATACTGATTCGAAGGGTGAAAATGAAAGGGCTGAAAGTCCTACTTTGGAAGTAGTTGATGATATCTCGCAACGCGATTATACTTAAATATTGTTATCGCAGAATAATGGCGTTGATTAACACAACTTTTAATTGGTTTTTTATTCGGTATAATTTTCAAATAGTTTCAACTTTTTAGTTTTTCCACTTTTTTTGCGATCTATTTCTGCTTTCATTATAAATATGATCAGATTGGAAGGTTTTATTTATAGAAAATTACTAATAATATTAGTGAATGTGTTAATCAATGCGGAAAAACTAGTCATAATGATATCAATATTTGTAATAAAAAAGAAAATTACAAACTCCGCTAACTAATGTTAATCCATTAATCTTAAATCAAATCAATGTCTTTAGATAATATATACCGGGTCCCTATGCACTTTCCGCCCGACCATAAGGAATTAGATGAAACTTGAACAATTTTTTCCTGCTCCCCGTTATAATTTTGAATTTCGCGCCCTTATTTTTAATACCACGCCCCTTTACAGGGGGAGTTTGAAAAATAAAGTTTAATTTTCCATGTAATTACCTGCGGTCGGACTAAAGTGCAATACATGGTATGTGTAAATTATACCCAACATAAACAATATATTGTAAATTATTTAAAATTATGCTACTTTCGTGCAATAAAATTCAAATTTTAAAACTCCAAGTGTACATAATGGAGTATTCTCTAATTTTGAATATGCAACCCACAATGTAACCCAACTCACTCACCATCGCTCCCAATGTATTTCTTATGGAGAATACACCTTTTACGTGACTTCCACACGATCGTGGGACATCTAGGGATCTAGGAGTCCCAAATATTGATTCTTCTTTCTATAAATCAGGTATTGTAAAGCACTTTGATTCAAACTCAGATAAAATGTGTATTCAAAATCTATAATATTCAATTCAATAATTCAATGACTTTCTAAACTTAATTTTCAATTGGGCAAATCTTATGCAATCGCCATAGCAATGTAGTGTACATTGGGTTGCTTGCGAAAATCTCGATCGATGATCTTATAATAACCACATGTGCGTGTGTAATGTGTGTATAAATTTAAGCAAAATTTTTCATTTGACGCCAACATAGCAATCAAAATCACGAGTTTCATCCCAGTACTTGAATGCTGCCTTCCAGAGTTCAAATCAAACAAAAATTATCGTAATTTTATCACAATCAAGAATAAATTATGGCATTTAGCATATTGAGACATCTAGTAAGTACATTCTGCTCATTACCATTGCTAATCAAATTAAGTAATATTTATTCAAATATTCATTCATTGTGTTTAGTTTGTGACCTGTTTAATAGGTAAACTCTTTTAAGTACATTTAAATTGATGACTTATTATGTAATCAACAATTTCATATATATTGACCGTTTTGAGGTTAGTTCCGAGAATGAGCTGAAAATTTGCTGAAAAAATGTTGCTTTTTTGCAGCCTAAACCCATATTTGGTTTGAGATATTACAGTGGACAAGTACAGAAATGTACCTTAATACCTGGCGATGGTATAGGGCCGGAAATTTCTGCTGCTGTGCAGAAGATATTTGAAGTGGCCAATGTGCCCATTGAATGGGAATCTGTTGATGTTACTCCTGTCAGGGTATGTTGCTAAAGTAATAGTAATTGTAATCCTGGCATTGAGTATTTTAGGGACCTGATGGCAAATTTGGTATTCCCCAAAGTGCTATTGATTCTATGAACCGCAACAAAATTGGCCTCAAAGGTCCATTGATGACACCTGTGGGCAAAGGGCACAGATCACTGAACTTGGCATTGAGAAAAGAGTTTGATTTGTATGCTAATGTAAGACCTTGCAGAAGTTTGAAAGGGTAAATCTGATGGTTTGTTTTTTACTTGTTTTAAAATTAAATTATTTTGTTGTTTTAATTTCCAGTTACAAAACCTTGTATGATAACGTAGATGTGGTCACTATTCGTGAGAACACCGAAGGCGAATATTCAGGTATCGAGCACGAAATCGTCGATGGCGTGGTACAAAGTATCAAACTTATAACGGAAGATGCGTCGCGACGCGTGGCCGAATTCGCTTTCCAGTTTGCCCAGGGCAACAACCGGCAGAAAGTGACGGCCGTTCACAAAGCGAACATTATGCGAATGTCGGACGGTTTGTTCTTGCGATGCTGCAGAGAGATGGCCGAGAAATACTCGAGCGTGAAGTTTGAGGAGAAGTACTTGGACACTGTGTGCCTGAACATGGTCCAGGATCCTCATCAGTACGACGTGCTAGTCATGCCTAATCTTTACGGAGATATCCTGTCGGATATGTGCGCCGGATTGGTCGGAGGTTTGGGTCTAACTCCTTCCGGCAACATCGGCATTCACGGAGCCCTCTTCGAATCGGTAAAATAACAAACGCAGTGTTCTAACGAAATGCTGAAACTTTGTGTTTGTAGGTCCACGGAACTGCTCCCGACATTGCCGGAAAAGATTTGGCCAATCCGACCGCTTTGCTTTTGTCTGGCGCGATGATGTTGCGACACATGGGCCTAACAGAGTACGCGGATAGGATTCAACAGGCTGCTTTCGATACGATCGCCGAAGGCAAATACTTAACGGGCGATTTGGGCGGCAAAGCCAAATGTTCCGAATTCACCAAAGCTATTTGCGATCGCGTAAGTGCTTCTTAGTAGCAGTAGTAGTAAGTACGTCAATACTGTACCATTCGTCGGCACACACAGTTATGATCAACTATAAACAAAATCAAAGAGATTACCTTGTAAGAGATTTGTAACTTGTGACTTGTTACCATTTGCGCTGTGGTTACCATCGATATTATTTAATAACTGTTACTACAACTACAAGTATACATATTTAATTTGATCAGTATTTTGGTGAACACATCTGACCAGTAAAGCAGTTGTACCGGTTGAAAGCCAAATAAAGCAAAATGTATTTATTTCATCGGATAAAATTTTCGTTTTTTGTTTTTTAAACTCTTGTTATTATTACACAATTTTATTAATTTATTATTAGATAAAGTTAAAATTTTTTGCATGAACTGCCCAGAAAACCACCATGTGAATTTCGACTGAACTCCAGCAGATGGCGCAGCACCAAATTAAAAACAAAAGAACATTTGTTTTCTTAGTTTATTGTGATTTTTTCAAGTGAACTGTGTTGAATTTATTCTGAACTCCTGATAGCAAGGAATATTTGTAAGTATAAGCATTCATTATTACCAATTAAACCATTTAATTAAACAGATATTTGTATAATTGTTTATTTCAAAGCAAAATGCTCTTAAAATTAACGAATATATTTCTAATAGTGGCTTTAGTAGTTTAAAAGATCGGACAACTAGAAATAATGAAAGAAAACGAAGAATTAGTCGTTTTTACTTTGTTTCAATACACTTGTGATTCGAGATGTTGTGGTATAGGCAATAATTCTTCTTCCTAGCGTGTTTTAAGTCAACGTACTCTATGTGGTTGAGATCAGAAACTCCTTGGTGGATAGAGTAATTGAAGACTTCCAATTTCTTAATTGTATATTTTGAACAGTAGCGATAATGTACGAACGGTTATTTCATAGTGCCATTTAAATTAGTTACCAAGAAATGAAGAAATCCAATGGGACCTCAAATTCGTTCCAACGTCCAAACAGTCAGTGACAACATTCATCAGTCATAGACTCCTTTCAAATAACTTTCCTATCCATTATCCTGTGCGTGCCTTTAAATTTATATCTATCCAAATCTTTAAAGAATCCCTCTATAAAAGGATGTATAATAATCCTTAAACTATGACGTCTATTAGGCGCAAATAGACATAAGGGAAACAAATAAATTTGTGATTCAAAAGCGAAATTTACATTGGATATGGATGCGTTGTAATATTTATTTTGTTTGCTTTAACAAAAACTCAGATTATTTCTGTAAAAATTGCACTAAAAAATAGTTTAATTATAATACGTTAATTTTGGCCAGCAATTTAAAATAAAAAACGAAGGTTTTATTGAAATACAATTAAAAAGTGCGTTAAAATTTAATTTAAACTCTTTACATCCACGCCTTTGTACCATAATCTGAAATTAATTTTTATTTAAAGTTCGCAAAGTTAAATTCTTCCAGGTTTAATTACGACTGCGCTGCAGAACAAAGAAGCCACATTCCTGCCAACAGTAAAACTTTTAAAATAAAGTTATATAATTAAGGTTAACAGACAAAATTAAGAAATTCAAGTGCAAATGAATTCACAGTCCTTGCAAACTTGCGCGAATAAAATCCGTTTCGTGGTATCTCCTTTGCGGAATTATCATTTAAATATTATACATTTTCATGTTTCATTTTTGGCCTTTCATCAAAATTTTAATTGCACGTTTTTTTTAGTAATTTTAAAAATTGAAAATTGTAAACTTAAATCGGTAAAAACACAACTTAATTGCCGCATGATATCTGCATTTAATGATCGAAATTTATAAAGTAAAAAGTAATAACTGATGGCAGTTTAAGCGTTGAAACAATAAAGAGGAAAAACATAGCAGTAAAGTTTCCCCTATAGATGATGTTAAAGACAAATGAGAAAAGTTCGAGTCTTCGGTGTACAAAATTAACGCTTGTGTATAAATATGCATTGTTGGGAAGTGCGTTTAATTAATTTTAGTGCTTTGTCCAACTAAATAAAGTACGAGACATTTACTTTTGTGGGGAGATAAGGAAATTTTCTGCAGTTAGTTCTCGTTCCCTGTTATATTGCTCTTAAGTGGATGTGCTTCTTTTCCCCATTTCGCTTACAAAGTCGCAGCAGATGCAATTAATCAAAAAAGTTGATTGTTCACTTAAAAATCTTCCCCTTTTATGTTAGGGCTTTTATATTTGTTCGACATGTTAACATCTCAGATTGATGCTATTGAACTCTTAACTTTCATATGAAATATTTTTAAATATTTTCCGCAGAAGAGAAAAACGTCTGATGTTTTAATGGAAAATATAATTTTGCGGAAAGAGGAGAGAAAGATTAAAAATTAATTGGCAGGAATCATTGAATTTCATGGGCCTAATGGCAATAGCGATCTGATGAGTAAAGTACTTTTAATTTTCGTTTAGTATGCGTCAACAAGTAATATTTGATTAATGGCAACACGCAAGCCGACATGTTCTTGCTTTTACCGACGACAGTTAATCATTATTTATCATTAATAATTATCCCCGTCAGTGGTGCAAACGTGAGATATTGATTTATTGGTTTTCGAACCTTTTAAATCGCACTTCATTTTTTTTTTTCCCTTTCTGTCGGTTTAACCCCAAATCAATTCAGGAAAAAAACAAGTGAGCATCGGCTCTGTATAGCTATATGGTACAGATGTTAGTTACATACGAAAGGACTGCGATATATTTTTCTTCTGCGGAATGCAGGAGTGGGTAGTCCAGAAAAGGAAAATTGCCACGCATTAGTTTCGCATTTCGTGGAAATTGTTCCGAGGTGAATAAAAGTTTTCATTTCCGGTGAAATTTATATGTGTGACCTTCAATGATAGACTTCCAGGAAGTTCGCTTAAATGCGAACGCTCATATAAGCCCTTCGAGATTGGGATTTACGACCTCGGCAACTTTCCCATTTGAAAGCCGTCAGTTATCAATCCCTGGCTTCTTCTCATCTCTAGACCACTTCTTAACCCTATTACATGTCAATGAATTTCAACAAACTTTTTTTTAACTATAATTAATTTTAATTAAAATTATTTTTGTTTTCTTTGCTTTGCTAGAAGTATTTGTAGGAGGAAGAAATCTAAAATCAAAAATAAAAATAAAAAGTAAAGTGTAGATTTACTTATCAAAGGGAACTTATTCGGATTATTTATTGGCTAACGTTTCGTTATCTGTCAATATTCTCATCAGAGCTAAAAAGTTATTCTTATTTCTGTTATGTCATATCCAATAAAAAGCAAATTACAATAAAATAAAAAAACAGCGAAAACTGATAAAATGAATAAACTGAATTTATTGGACTAACATAAACCGTTCAAAGGTTTATTATTTTAAAATGAATTATCCATTTTAATTTATTTATCAGATTGAGCGCATTTATTAATTCTTCAATTACACATTGCTTTTTATTTCAACATTCTTTTGTCTATGGTATTACCATGGTTACACACGGCAAATACCTAGCTTTAATTAATTTTATTTCAATAAAAGTACTCAGTACTCAAATACTATTTTGTTGAATGACGTGAAAATTATTTTTCGTAAATTTACAATACTCTTTCGAAGCCCAATTGGATGAATCAAAAATGAATGATCTTAAAATAGGTACAGTTCCAATCAAGGAAGAAGTAAAGTTATTTCAGTTTAAGTAATGATTACCCTGTTTAATTGAAAATAATTTTGCATTGAAATCTTAATTGATATTCATATGACTGTGAAAAAAAAAAGAAAATATATCATATGAACAGATTAGGAAAAATCTCACTAGATTAATGGAAGACCCTGTAGGTTTTCCTTTTAAATACAAACTGATGTTACATGCATTACAAAACCTAAACTTTACAGTTGCGCGGGTCTATAAATAATGTACACAAAGAGATAAAGATTGTAATGCAAGTATAAACTTCTCCATAGAGCTATTCACAATTCCTCATAAATTTTGGCGATGTTTTTTGACTTCAAGTAAGAGGACAAGTTTCTCCTATCTGTAGAGTAGAACATGCTCAAAGTGTATACCTTCTACGTGAATTGTAACAGATTTCATTTACTAATCGACCGATCGTATTTTGTTCTACAATTTCTTTGCTCCTTTGATAAATGTAAACTTCATTCTGATATCAGTTCCGGGAAATTGAATATTGTTCAGGGTATTACTGAAGTTCCGAAGCAATTTTATTCTCCCTTTGCACAAACATTTCTATTTCATTGTTCTGTTTTATGTTTATTATACTATTATTTTACAAGTGTATAATTAACATAAAATTGGATTTTGGTTTCAGCATTGACTAATGCTAAGTGTTATCGCAAAATTATTAGTCAGTGGTTTCAGCTTTTTGAACAGCCCGGCGACTCCGTTTTTTCCCCACTTTGCGTTGGTCATAAGTCATTTTCTTGGTTTTTGGTTTCTTTTATTATATAAACTAATATTGTGATTGCATCTCATATACTTTTTTTTAAGGCTGTGATTTTTTTTTTTGCTATATTTTAATTATAATTATGACAAAATGACAAAATGTAAGAATTTGTTTTGAGCCCAGACTAGGTATTGATTAACTATTTGATGTACCATTTTTATTTTCAAGATGCAATGATTTAAACTTGTTAAGTTCATTTATCTTCGTTGATCAAGCATTTTTAAAACATTGGACATTTAGTTTTTAATAAGACGGTTTAGTTTTGGATTTTTATTTCTATTAAATTCATTTTTTACCTATTTAGTAAGTAGTTTATGAAAAGCATGAAATAAAAACTTTAATTTTAAGGTCTCTTAATTCACGCAACGAAATGATTCTGTATAAAAGTTCATTTGGAAAAGCTTCGACAACTCAGGCCAAAATTGAAAAAAAAAACCTTTTAACAATTTCATTTATTTACTTTTTTTTTAATATATTTTTGTGTCATGATTTTGTTTTTGTTTTTTATTGATCGGTATTGATAAAATAAAACTTAAGCTTTCTTATTCCTTTTATTGCACCTTTTATTTATATATACCGGATGAAACTAATTTTACTACCAGCCCTGCCATTTCTTTATTCTTTATTTTTGAACCGACTTTTAAATTTCGGTTTCTTGTTTTTGTTTAAATAAACTAAAAATTACAATTGACGCAGAACTTTTGAATACTCCCTGTATAAACACAAACAGGATTATCGTTGGATTCTAGATTTATACACTTCAGTTTGTTCTTCAACGTAAACTTAATAATTCAAAAAATAAACAGCTTTCTAACTGGACCCCGATTCTTGACGCTCTCAACTTGTCGGATCTGGAAATAATGTCGGATTCGCTATTATTGATTCATTTGAATATTTAAGCGTTATCATTGGCCCGTTTAAATCGACTCATTTCGGCAAGCGACGTTTTTCCGAATGCGTTCGACATTCGCCCATTTAACTCCATGTATTTTGATATCGG
>JASKGO010006666.1:0-18925 GCA_030556065.1 Holobus sp. GC000080
TTATTGTCAAATAAATTGCTTTTATTTATTTGGTATCTATTTTTAATTTTTGCAAATTTACGGTTTTTTATAGGGTATTTTATCTTTAAATTAAAATTATTCGTTAAAATTAATAATGAAATTTTAACAATTTAATATTATTTAGTTAGATATTTTTATTCTCTTTAAAATGACACCAATATTTAAAAAATATCTTCACTAGTTCAAAAGTTATAAAAGTTTTTATATGTTGCGGATGTGTCGCTTGACTTACTTTTCGCGTTTGACTAACGCAGTACTCAATGTATTTTAAATGGGACGATCCGACACTAAAAGTAATTTTACAAATTTGCTAATAAAAACTAAACTAATGCAACGATTTCAATTATTTTTCCACTAAATTACTTCTAAGTAAATTATCTTTAATTAAATTCATAATTTTTTTTATTCTCGCTAATTTCTGATTTTATACAGGGTGTTTAATTTTTAAATTCCACTTATTTTTCATAATAAAAAATTAAAATAAATTTATTTTAGCTTTTTTGAAAAGGATATGAAATTATCCTTAAAATGATGCAAACACATTTTTAATATTGCAATTAGTTTAAAAGATGTTAAGGTTTCTTTAATTTTCAATGTATTTTAAATGGAACGCTCAAAAGTCCTACTTTTTTTTTACAAATATTGTGGTAAAAAATAGAAATAATCCTGCAATTTCAATAATATTTCACATAATTATTACTAATTAAATTACCTTTAATTTCATTTAACAAATATATTGTTTAAACAATTAACCAATTTTATACAGGGAGTCAAAGTTCTAATGTTATTAAATAAACTATGAAAAATAAGTAAAGTGTTATTTTTATGCAATATTCAGATAGTAAATCGCATTCCCTTTAAAATGATACCCTAATTGTTGTCGTACGATAATTAGTTAAGTCGTAATTAATTAATTACGGATGTCCCTGTATCAGGTAACCCACAAGTAAATCGTTAACATAAACAATATTATTTAATTACTTGTAAACTATTAAACTCATATTACTGATTTTACCACCAAATTATTGCTAATTAAATTACCTTTGATTATTTAAATCCATTTAATAATTTTAATATTTTTTTGCAAATTATACTGGGCTATTAAAAAATAATTTGGTTTATTTATAAAAATAAAAACATTTGAAAAAATAATTACTGATTAAACATAAGTAGTACATTTTATTTCTTAAAAATGAGTCTAAAACTCTTAAATTGCATTGCTTTTTCTTTAACTTACCCCAATTCACAACTGAAATCCACTGAGAAGAAACCACACACTTTCAATACACAAAATTGCGTAATTAACCGAGTAAAAACTAATTAATTCAATTAAGCATTCGAAAGAAAAAAGTTCAAGTACCCGCACTAAAGAGCAAATAAATACTGAAAATTTTTGCACTAGCAGGCGCTTTAAAGAAAGTTATGATTCATTACTGATTCATAAAAATGTGCATTTATTTATATATTGTTTACTTGCTTTTTTTCTAGACAAAATTTATTAAAAATTTTATAATTTTTTAATATTGTACTGCATATTTAAATAAGTTTTCAATTTTATTTATTTGTTTAATTGCACAAAGAAATGTAATTTTAATTTACATGTACAGTGCACCTATATAATTGAAAATAAAATAAAAAATAAATAGAATCGTAAATCCGCAAGTATAATACGATTACTGTTAGATTACAAAATTAATTCGTTTAATTATACAGTACCCAATGATAATTTTCATATTTTAAGGCCGCATTTATAAGCATCAATAAATCCAATTCAACCTCTTCTTACAAAGTGTACACAGAGTAGTACAAAACGAACGAACGAACGCGGAATTTCTTATTATTCCGTTTCTATATTTGTCGTTAATAAATAAAATATTCACAGATGATAGATAATATTGCTTAAAATGTACATACTCACCTAATAACAATAATAATGGCAACGACTGCTCGTATATAACATATAAACTAAATGCTGATTATAATGATATTTATCGCATAATTTCTTTACGATCTTCGAAGGTGCTTTAAATGTAACCTATGTGCTCATTTTTTTTTTCTTCTTTCTTCTTCTGCTTCTTCTTCTTCTCTCTTTTTCGCTTCTTTTTTCTTCATTTACTCCAAGATATTCGTATGTATAAGTCGGTATACGCATATATGTATAATTATAGCGTATATAAAGTATAATATAGAAAATAAATTAAAATATTTCGAGATGTGGCCATATAAGAAAATGATGATGATGAAGAAGAGTGGTCACCTCGAGGAATAAGGCAATTAGGTTCATCTCTTCGTACTTTCCATTTGTACCTATAGGTACCAACTTTAATTCGATTCATACGGCCCAAATTATTCTATACAGGGGTTGCTAATTTTTTTTTTTTTTTGCAAAATTTTTATTAGGAATTTTTCAGTTTTTACTTTTTTTTTTAATAAATTAGCAGAAAATAAAATTATTAAAGATATTTAACATATTTGTATTAATAAATTGTATAAATTTATTAGTAAAATACCGCCGCATCAGACAGTTTATGATTATTTATTTGAACATTGTTTATTTTGCTAAAAATTTATGAAAATAATTAAAAACATGCAAAACATTAAATTCCCACATATTGTCAGCCTTTAAAAAAGCTGCTTATTTGCAAGTTAATGAGATTATACGATTCTTAATTAGGTTCATGCTTCGAAATAAAGTGAAGATGAAGGATAACCATAATGCCAAACTAATTAGCAATTAATAATTTGTATTCATAACTTTGCATTTACATTTTTTCATTTTTTGTCATTTTAATTTTATTTTTATTTATTTATTTAATTTGCCGTAATTTAATTGTTAATTTTTTAATATTTTATTTTTTGAATTTTTACTAATATATTTAGAAAATAATAAATTTTGTTTTCATAAGTTTTAATTAAAAAAAATGCAAATAGTTTTTCGAAACTGAAGTTCCTAACAAAATGAGGTTTTAGAATATGAATAAAAAAATCTTAAAGTCAAATCTTAATAAAATTACATTAAAATTAATCAAGAAAAGTATTTCTATTTTAAAATATTTATATTTTTTTAAATAAAATTAATTGTAATTTACAAAAAGTTACAAAATTTTACTTTTTAAATTTTTAGCAACAATAATTTATTAAAACTTAAACAATTAACAAAATTTTCCAAGCATAACAAAAATTTGAAACACTGAGCAAAGCTAGGCTTTTAATTTAATTGATTGTAAATTGTATAAAAGAGCAAAGGTACTTCTTCATTTATAATAAAATATTTCGTGTGGTGTGTTTTCTGGGTGCAAGAGCAGCAAAATAAAAGCAGAGAGGATAAAAGGTTTATCACGAAAGGTAATTGTGGAATGGCGCAATTTCCAGATTGTTATTTATGAGCGGCAACCCCGGGGCACCTTAAAACGTTTACTTATAATCGTGTGCAAGAAGGAATATCAAAAGGAATAAATAAGCAACGGCGCGCACACACACACACACACACACACACACACATACAGGAACTTCGTTTTAGAGGAGCGAAGAGCGAATCAATAAAACATTACCCGAGTGATTTGTAAAACGCAATAGATAATTGAATTTTCTCCTCTTTTCCATAAATTTTTCTTTCTATTTTATTACATTTTAAAAATACTTTAATTGCCTATTCAAGTTTAATTACTAAAAATGGTAAATTTGAACTTTTTCTTCCTAAAAATTTAAGAAAAATTATATTTTTAAAATTTTAATTAAAAAGAATTTCAAATTAGCAATAACATTTAAAAAAAGGCAATAAATATTAAAATTAAAAAAAAGCATAAAATAAAACAGTGAAAACAGAGAAAACAGAAAGAAAAGTACAAATCTAGAATTGCCTACTATCCGTTCGAATTAATTAAAACTAAATTTGTATAATATGGAAATGGGCGTCTAATCAAACAAAATTATCTTCAGTTGGTCCAACGGATCCGATAAAATACCAAGAGTTGTATGCTGTTGCCGCCACTGAAGACAGCAACTGTAGCTGATGCTGGTTGAGAAAGACCAAACTTAAGAAGAAGTAAGAACGGGAGAGAGATGGACGCCTAAAATGTTTCAAGTATTCACCATTGATGAGATGTCGCTGACCGATCTGAATTTTCAAGAAAGGGCAGTGGGCACCGCACACACAAACACGCAGATGCCAAGGCAACTTTCATATATCATTTACATAGAGCGACAACTCGCAACGACATTATATGCATCTGAAACATAACATGCAACTAATTAGCTCGTTAAATTGCGCAAATTGAGGCGGCACAAATGCAAAAGTATTTATAATACGTCGACGATTCGTGCTAATTAAGAGCAAGAGGCACAATCTGCAAAAAAAAAAGACTGGCAATAAGTAATTTCGGACAATTAATTTACTTTTTTGTTTTTATTTTTTACTTATTTATTTTAAGATTTTTGTGAAAGTTTATTATTAATTTAAAAATACGAAACAGAAATTAAATTTTTCATTTTTTATAAAAAAGGTTTAAAAAAATCTAACAATTCTTTGAAATATAGGTAGAAGAGAAAACCTCTGGGGACATTTTTGCTTGATGTCATATTTGTCCCTCAGATGCTTACAATCCGTGATGAATGAGATCGGTGTAGGACGAAAAAAGAAAGAAAAATAAAGTAATAATAATAAAAAGGAAAAAGAGAAGAAGAGCTTTGTCTGATGGTTTTGGAAACTAGAGAGGGATATATTTTTTGAAAGTGCATTTCATTTCGGTACCTCTTATAAACTTCTTAAAGGTACCTGTCTGCGGCATTCAAATGCTAACACTTTCCGGTCGAAGAAGACAAATGTGGCATTCACAAATGTGCGGATTGTGTGTGTGCGATGAATGGCCGATGATTCGTTTTGGCACTATACATCAGCGGATTTATTTGAAAAAATCCCAAGACAAGTGTCTTGCGAAAAGGACAAGACCGAAACTGGTAGATGTAAAAACAAAAAGGACGTCTTTTCGGTTGAAGTTGAAATCTGCGCTGTCTGAACTTTTGATGAATTTTATTTGACATTCCTTTCAAGTCCAAAATTTAAGTCTAAGAATTTGTTTTCCAAGAATGTATTATAAAGAACTATTTTCAGACATTTTTATAAATTGATTTAATTTATAATTATTATTATTACTTATAATTATTTAATTTATAAATTTTAAATTTAATTAAATGGAAATTTAATAAAAAATTGTCATGATTCGTGGAAAATAATGAGTAATTTTTTAAAATCTGGTTTGTGGATTTTTTTTTGGTAGTAAAAAAAACCTAAAAATGTTAATTTAAATTAATATATCAAGCGGTAGTAAAGAAAAATGCTTTTGGCCAGGTAGTTTTTTCTTTTTCCTTTTTCTTTTTCGTTTTTTAAGAAAATTTATGAGTGGGTTTGCATAAGGAAATAATAGTTTCTTAAAAGTGTCACCGTTTTTTAGATTAATGGGCTTTTATTAAAATGTTATCCTTAACTTTTAAGGTAATGAAAGAAAGCTTTATTTACTTTATTTTCTGTAAAAAAAAAGAGACTAAAAATAGTATTCTTATATTAAGTAAAAACAATTTCTTAAAAATTTAACTTTATTAATTAGTCATTAGATTTTTTATTAATAAAAACAAGCTAATATTTTACTTTAATCTTAACCAAAACTCATTAAAATTCAAAAAGAAAAATATTTTAATCTCGAATGATTTTTTTTTTTATATTAAATTAATTTTAAGTTACAAAATGTAAGTTTTATAACTTTATAACTAAAGAAAGAAAAACATTTCTACTTCAAAATATATTTTTCCAATTGTAATAAATTTTTTTAATTATTTAAGTTACTAAAAGGAAGGTTAAAAAATTAAAATTACCTAAAAAAATTAGATGTTTTTATTACTTAATTAATTAATAACTAATCTAAGCAATTTTTTATTAAATCTTAAGAAACTTAAAAAGAAAAAAAAATCAATTTAATAATCGATATATTTGAAAATTTTCCAAAAGTTATTTTACAAAGGAAAATAAAAAGAAAAAAATTTTTTTTAAACAAAATCATTAAGCTTATTGAGAAAGCTTTTCCAAAGAAAATAAATCACTTTTAAAAGTCGATTGAATTTCCAATTAGATTATATTTTACAGCTTGTTAAAGCCACACTTTTCCTATAAAAAACCGAAACCAAACAAAACCAGACAATAAAATAAATTAAAATGTAAAAAAAAAACAACCGTAACAAACAAGTAGAAGTAGTTAGTATAAATAAAGCAAACAAAACAAAACCAAAATAAAAAAAGATACAAAAAACAAAAAAAAACGAAATCTGACAGAAGAACCAAATAAAAAATGACTATAAAATCGAACGTAGTTAATCCAGAGAGAAGTGTGTCGAACCAAGAAAGAGCAGAAGAGCAGCAGAGAGCTTAAAGGTTGAAAATTTTTGTGATTAATAATTTTAACATTACCATTAGTCTTGTATCGTATGGTATAAAACATAGGTTGGTAAGATTTAACATGGTCTCCACTACCACTCTTCCTTCTTACCTTTATTCATACCATTTAAGAACATTATACGCATACGGAGAATACAGAGAAAGAAAGAATGAGGTACGAAGCAAGCAGTGCCATAAATGTTGTGTCGGTGTTCGAAGAGCAGAGCAAAAGGCTTAAGATGCGGATGGTGCATTGGATGCTGGCTGGACTGGATGGAGTCTTCTTACATAAGCGCAAGTGTGCGGTGTGGTGATCGCGTGGGAAGCAGCTCTTTGAGATTCGAGACACCTCGAGCCGTCAAGCACCCTTCTTCGCATGTCTGCATATATTACACGCGTTTTAGGGTCGACATCATATAGAGACGGATGCATTAAAATATAAAAAACGAAAATAATAAAACGAAAACGCCACGTAAAGTGTTTAGCTTTAATGGCAATGTAACGCAGCGGTTCTGATTATAAGTACATGAGTTCTTAAACAACCAACACCAATGGGTTTTCTTTTTTTTTTTTTTCTTCTTTTTTAGTTTTTCGGGTTCCTTTTCTTTTTTTTAATTCTTCTTTTATTTTAAAGGATATATAATTTTAAGTGAGTACTCTTTTTTTTGCTTTTGACGGTTATATTTCTGTTATTTATTTATCTGCGAAGATATTTTTATTCGTTTGGTTTGGCATAAGAACATTAACACGCAATGTGCAAAATAACTAGCAATTTATTTTTTGTTCAAAGGATTTTTAATTATATTTGCAGCAATAGCAAAGAATACTTTATTTTTAAGATATTTTTTTTTAATAGAAAGTTAATAAAGTTTTGCAAATAATCTTTTAATTTAATTTTTTTAGCTTTTTTATAAGTTTGAGAGCTTAATATATAACTTTCCAAAATAAAAAAACCGACATTTTTAAGGTTTTTTATATTTAAAACATTTTAAGGATTTAGATATTCAGATATTTTAAAAAATTGTTTTCTGTAAAGACAACCCTTTCATTTTTAGAGAATAGGAAGAAAAATTTTTTTTTTATGTGTAACTTTATAGATAAATAATTAAATACATTTAGCCACAATATAATTTTTAAAGTGGATAACTAACGATTTATTAATTAATTGATTTTTTTGTTCAATAAAAAAATAATTTATTACTTTTGTTTCAATATTTAAAGCTTTTAAAAGTTCGTTTCCTGTAAGTACAAAAATAACGTTAATTTTAGAGCTTATTTTCATAAAAGTTGCAATAAAAATTACAACTTTTTTTTTTCCAAGGAATTAATTAATTATTTCTTGACAATTAAAGATGCTTTATTTTTAAGACAATTTTAAAGAAAATTTCATTTTAAAATAAAGATAAAATCATTCAAACAAATACAGAACCCTTTAGAAAGAAAATGCAGCTAATTTTATTTATTTTTTCTTTGACTTTTTTTTATATAGAATTATTAAATCAATTAAAAAGCCTTTGTAATTAAACATCTTTAGCAAAAATATTTAAAGATATTTCAAATCAAATAAATTTAAAACATTTTTAAAGGCATAAGGGAAATGCCAATTTTTTAAAATTTCATTTGGCATTGTTTAAAATGTTTTTTTTTTAATTAACCGTGAAAATTGACTTAAGTAAAGCAGACAAAATGCGATAATAAAAAGAAATCGTCCGTGCTGAAATTGATTATAAGCGTTTTGTTGGTTGTGCTTCGATCTTCACCTGCTATAAGAGCTGTGCAATATCATGGCATTTTATCTTCAGCATCAAACAATCACGAAAATAATACAGGGTAATAACATTTTCATACTATAAAACAACTAAAAAATCATATTTCAATGGAAAAACTACAAAAACAAAATTCAAAGTTTAAAAAATTAATTACCAACAATTTAAGGTCAAAATGCATTTAAAATTTTATTTACTTTAAAATTTAAATAAAATAATTTAATTGAAGAAAATAGAAGTTAGAAGATATAAGCAAATTCTAAGGTAAAATTCTAATAGAAAATTTAAATTTAAAAAGGATTAAACATCCTGTGGTCAAAAATAAGTAAAGAAAAACTTGGAAAAGAGGACAAGCAGCAAGAGCAAGCAGCAAAGCAAGAGCAATTAGACCATCTCGCGTGATTTACCGGCACCGACATGTTCGAGCCGTTGGAATTCTCTAACAGGTCCATTTGCCTTCATAAAGATTGCGATCTTTACGCCGTCCGCAATCTCGAAATTGGCCAAAAATTCAATAAACCTAACTGTACTTGTTTGTACTTTATAAACTCACGTCCATCAAAGCTATTTTTTGACCTTTTTATGTTCATAAAATGTCACGTTAAAAATTTATTACTTTTCATTTTTGTTTTAAGAATTAATTTACTGTAAAAAAAAAAAGGAAAATTATTCCTTATTTCAAGTCCCAAATTCCTAATGAATAAAATTTTAATTTAATTTGTAACATTTTTAAGTATTTGTTAATTTAAAATAAGAAAATAAAAAAGTTCTGACTGTTTTCTTAATTATTTTAATTTACTTACTTAATTTATTTAATTAAATTTAACAAAAATTAAGAAATAATTGCTTCCTTATTTAATTTAGAGCTTCAAATTCTTAGTAAATGAAAATTTAACTTAAAAGATAACATTTTTTATTTACTTTGTAATTTAAAATGAGAAAATAATTTTTTTTTGGCCTTTTAAAAGATTTTTAAACCCTTTAGATAGAATTTTAAGGAATAATTAATTGGACAATATTTGTGAAACAAAATTATTTAATTAAAACCATAAAATCTGAATGAAATGTATCTTTATAAATTCAAATTAAGTTCAAATTGATAATTGATAATTAATTTATTAAGAAAAAATGATAATTAAACTTTCTTTGCAGAGCTTTTTGAATCACTTAACAATGTATTTTTAGAAAAAAAAAAAATTAAAAGCATCCTAATTTTTAATAAAAGAGAAAGCTGCATTGTTTATAATCAAATAAATGGCTTCAAAAATATTTATTTTATTGTTTTTAATGTTTTTATAAAGTAAAATGTGAATGGCAGTAACGGGGTGAAAATGTAAAAATCATTAAAACTATTAATAAAACTCTTTCACAACTAGAAACAATTAAAAACATATTATTTGCAATATTTATCAACAATAAATAATAATATTCAGCGAAAAATAATTTATTAATTTGTTTAAGAGTCATTTATATCGTTTAATTTATTTATTACATAAAAGAAAACATTTTTGATCTAAAAACAAGTTGTTTTTTAAATAGGAAACCAGTTTTTCAAATGCATAAAATATATCTGCAATTCAAAGATTAAAAGAAAACTTCTTTGATAATATGTTTATTGTAAAAAAAATTCTCAAAGGGTACAAATATTTTTGTAACGATTCTTTACAATTTATCACGTTATAATTTATTATTTAATAAATAACTTACAACAGTGAAAAAATAATAAAACACAATACATTGCAAAATATTTACCGACAAACAAAGATAAACTACAGATAAGTTGATCATAAATCATAATTAAATTAGCACATTTGCAACACGGCCAAAATTAACTTGGAAATTGATAATTTTCCTTTCCAAAAGATAATTTTTTTTTAAATATAATGTTAAAAGTTAGAATTTAAAATAAAAAATCGTAAAATTCAATATTTAAATTGTTTAAACTGATAAAACTTTAAAATTAGTAAAAAAATTCCCTGAAGAATACATTACTTGGCCAATATGGAAGAAGTATAAAAATCTTCTTATTCTTCAATTAATTTCTGATGCACCTTGCTCAAAGCCTAAAAATAAATTATTAATTAATTTAACAAATAATTAAATAAAGTAAATAATTAAATAAACCTTAAAATATTTCACAGTTTTAACTCTCAATTCCAAAGTAGCATCTTCATCGCAAATCATCAGTGTATGAGGATGCTGCTGGAAAGCAGAAACAGTCCACATATGATTAATTCCCTCTTCGATTGCTTTATACAAAGCAAATGATTTATGAGCACCAATGATCAGAATCATGACCTAAAAACCAACTAATTAAATTCAACATTTTCCAATTTAAACTTTCAATGAATCAATTTACTTCTCTAGCATCCATCACAGTTCCCACACCTACAGTTAAAGCTTCTTTAGGAACTTTATTGATATCATTATTGAAAAATCTGGCATTGGCTTCCAAAGTGTCTTGAGCTAAAGTCTTCACTCGAGTCCTGGAAACCAATGAGGATCCAGGCTCATTAAAGGCAATATGACCGTCAGGTCCAATGCCTAAAACCATTATTATTAAATTTCATTAATTAAGAACAAAAATTTATTTAAAAAAACAAACCTCCAATGAATAAATCAATGCCACCAGCTTCTTTAATCAACTCTTCATATTTAACACATTCAGCATTCAAATCAGGGGCATTACCATCGAGTAAATGCGCATTTTTCGGGTCAATATCGATGTGTTTAAAGAAATTGTTCCACATGTAGAAATGATAGCTCTCTGGGTGATCCCTAGGGAGCCCTACATATTCATCCATATTGAAAGTCTTCACAAATTTGAAGGAAACTTTTCCTTCTTTGTAAAATTGGATTAACTTCTGGTACATTCCATAAGGAGTGCTACCTGCAATTAAACACAATTAATGAAAACGTTAAAAATGCGTAAAGTAGCAAACCTGTAGGTAATCCTAAAGTGAAGTACTTGTTGGGCCCCAATTTGGCATCATTGATTTGTTTCATCACATACCGAGCAGCCCAATCAGCCACATCACTTACTTCTGGAAGAATTACTAGACGCATTTTGTAAATTTATAACTTTGCTGCAAGCAATGCACTTGGAATAAGTCTGGAATTCAATCAAGGACTACCGAAGTTCAGATGCAAGCAAATAAAACTGAACAAAACCTGGAAAAAACAAACATTCTGATAAGGGTTATTGACCCAATCAATTATGATAAGCTAATCTGGACCAGCAGTACAATTATGCTTCATTTTCTGTACTTTTACAATTGTTTATTAATAAATTTCGAATTTAGGTTTTAAGTTTAAAAAAATGTCAAGAGAGGTTATCAGAAACAAAATTTTCATTTTTCTTTAGCAAAAAAATTACTAAATAAAGCTTAGAAAATTAAATAAATTTAAAAAATGCTTTCAGAAAGACAATACTTACAAAAAACCAGCAAGTTTTTCAGCAATTGTGCTTGTAATGAGCTGCAGGAGACCCAATCACAATGGACTCCATGAGTGACTAACTGAATGAGGCCACAAAACAATCAGTAAAAAGGAAAATAAACCGAAAAAGATTAATTCAAGGTGAACAACCATTTCGTTCTTTATTCGTCTGTCCTCCTTGTCATATAATACTTTGCTTAAAGCTACTGATAAATTAAGTTTTAATGGTTTAAAGTGTTTAAACAACTAAAGTTTCAAAAACAAATTACAAGTATGGTGGATCTTTCGAGACATTTTATCACAAAAACTAGAAATACCACAATATTAAACTATAATAAACAAATTAGCATTCAATTATCAAATTAAATATTAATTTTGTGTTAGTTTTTAATCAGTTAAGTATTTGATTGTTATCTTAATCGAAATCTGCATCAATTTTCTCTTTTAATTAAGAGCTCTTAATTATTAAATTAATATTCATTACAAATGTAATTACAAAAATTATCAGAATTTCCTTAGAAGAAAACTAAATCACATACTAAGATTTCTTGTTTCAATTTCTTATAATCATTATTACTTTGTAATAATTTTTTTTCTTTTAAATTTTTTAATTATATTTTATAAGCTTAAAATCCTTTTAAATTATTTGAAAAGAACAAATTTTCCAAAAACCAACTAAAAGAGCTTCAAAGAAAATTTTGAATAATGAAAATATTAGTTGCGTAGACCATTAAATTACATTATACAATTAATTCAATCAATTAAATAAAGAAAATGATAAATTTAATTAATTAAATTAATCGACATCTGGATTGACAAGCTGAGCGGTTGTTTGCGGCGCTGGCAATGCACTTTTAATAATATCCTCGTAGTACGAGGAGAACAGAGTAGTGTTGTAGGTGATGATTCGCAAGTACTGACCGGCAATAGAAGTCAGCTCCTGTTGCAGGGAAGTCAAACCTGAAGGTACTTTTTGCGGAGCGGCAGTGCACGAACTAATGATTTGCTGGAAAAACTCCCTGATCCTTTGCCGGACCAACAGTTTTATCTTGTGGTCAGCCCTGGCCACGTCCACAATCAAATCACCGAGACTTTTCTCGGCGGCCTCGCTCAGACGGCTCAGATTGTGCTGCTCCTGAGCTTCCTTGATATCCTTTATGGCCTGCACGGCTATATTGGGCAACAGCTCCTTGACATCACTAAAAACAGATACTAATAAATATGAGGAAGCAAAAAAAATAATAATAACAATAATAAAAACAATTTCCAAATGGGAAAAATTAAAAAAACAAAAACAAGCAAAAAAAAAGGTAATAAATAACAACCTTTCCGATCGGTAAGTTTGCAAAATAATCGAACAATGCTCTTTGATGGTCGCCTTAAATGATGTTAGGGCGTTTAAATCAGAACCAACGTTGCTTGCAATTATCAGAAGGATTGTTCCCATGTAGACCGATCGATCGGTGTGGATTTGCAGTTCTTTTAGTCTTATTTCGTCCAACATATAAGTCTGAAAAATTAAATTTTTAATTCTTTTGTTTAAAATTATTTTTAAGTGTGGGTGTTACCTCGGGATAAGGTTCTTCTGGATTCCATTCCAGGAACTCGATGACTGCTTTTAAAAGCGTTTCCTTTAGCAGAGTACGGATTAAGGTCGCCTGGTCAGTCCCGTTGATGGTCACTTTTGATGTGTCTAAATGTTTTAAAAGCCATTTCCTGGTCGCTTCCAATCCATCTAAAAAAAAATTTTTTAATTGTTTTATTTAATTATTTTAATTAAAATTAAATAAGAAAAAAAAACTAAAAATTCTGTTCTTAAACTGAATAAAAACAGTTTAAAAATAACAATGAAAAAATTGGCATCAATAAACCCTTAAATTTTCGCTCTTTTCAGACTTCAGCAAATATTTACAAAAAAGATTTGTTATATTTCGTCTGCTTTAAAATTCAAACAAATAAAAAATAATTTAAAAATAAAAAATTTAAATTTAACTTACTTGGATTTACAGCTAAATAATCGGCGAATTTCTTGCGTTCCAGCTGAACACTGTGCGCAATGATTTCCGGTTTGGCAAAAGTGATGGTAAAGTTAGCCATGTCGAGTCCCATCAAGTCGAGCGTTTCCAGGATCCCTTGGAAAGTGTCCACAACGTCGGTCATTTCAGTTAACTGACGAATTTTCTCATCCCTCACCGGAGCACACAGTTTTCCCATCACGGAAATCACATATTGAGCATAATATTTAAAATCTAGAATCCCTTGTTCCGCTTGCTGCTTAATCAATGGAATATCGAGAACTTCATCGATCTGCTGTCGTAGTTTCGTGTGTTGCGGCAGCAACAAGTCAAAAAGTAATTGTTTTATATCCTCCAAGCAGGATAAAGGCTGCAATTTTTTTAGTTATTTAATTAATTTAATTTAAATACTTTGAAAGTAAATTAATTTAATTATAAATTGAAATGAAGTCACAAACTTAAGAAAAAAGTGCATTACCCTTGTGTAGTTAGGAGGATCTTCAGCCAATTCTTCTCTGAAGAGAGTCCAATATGCTTTGTGCATATTTTCCTTCATTGCTTTGTGCAAGGTGTTCTCTTCTGGCTCATATCTTTTCAATTTGAATTCGTTATCGATTACGATTTCGTGTACCAAAGCCATGTCTTTCATGCTATTGGCAGCTTGCATTATTTCCTCCAAAGACACGAATTTCGGCGGCGAAGCTGAAGTCAGTCCACTGGCAATCATGAAAGTTTGTGAAGTGGTTCGTTGCCTGAAAGAAGAATTAGATTCACAACCAATTAGATTTGAAAAACAAAACAAAACATAAAATAAACTAAAATAGAATAAAACAATAAATGCAAACAAGAAAACAAAAAATAACAAACCGCTTGCCAACTGAGCTGCTTGCATTTCCGTCATCGTTTGCAATGGAACATTCGCTTTGGGTGCGAACCCTCGAAGCCCCCTGAACATCCCTTGGATCAGACACTCCGTTCGGTGTGTTGTCGCTCATTTTCCTTGGAAATTTCCACCGATTTTCCGCACCAGAAACTCCGTTGTATTGTGCGACTCCGCGATCTGTGCTAAAACGGCCGCAGCGCAGCAGATACTGTTGCGAAAACAGGTCGATACTATTAATAAAACAACATTGAGCAATTGAGGAAGCGAAGTGCGGACAAAAAGTGAAATGGCTCACGAGAGAACACAAAAAGAATGTGGTTCATATAATACGCAATTAACGACTTTAGAAAGTCAGCCTTGTTTGCGGCGATAATTTTTCACTTTTCCCTATTTACTCGTGATATTTAAATGAATTAGATGTACTTACCCCAAGTGTTTCTAATTTGCTCTGGAGATGTTTCTAGTAATACTCGAAATTTTGAGATGTTTTTCTTTCCTGAACGACCACCAACACACATTCCCAGAGCGACTGTTTGTGTTGTCAACAACAGCTGATTTCTTTGTGTACCAACCACCCCCACTGACTTTCCACTAGCGCCATCTCTTGCAAACTGTGATACTAACTTCTAATTCATTATCCTTTTTTTAATTTGCAGAATTAATTACTTTTACTTGGCTTATAATGTTTATAATTAGCAAAAGAATATCAAAATGAATATATTTTAAACATTTGTATCAATGCTTAAGAAATAATTAAATAATTTTAGGAAATATTAACGAAAAACTAACTTTCTAAAAAGAAAGTTTTTCCCATAATTTAGCCAAAGAAATAATCTTAAAAAACCTGTAAAATTGCAATTATTATTACTGCAACTGTTTCGTTTATTAAGGAATTCCAAAATTTCTAAAAAAAAAAAAATGTGTTTTCTGTATCAAGAAATAATTAAAACTTTGGGAAACAATTAAAAAACAAAAAAATTAACGAAATTTCTTTTTATTGCATTAACAGAGCACAATCACACAATAAAAATGCCTTCATTAATACTAACCGTTCATTAGGAGCCAAAGCTCTCCTTGAAAATTACAACAATTTACATTACGGAGGTAGAAAACTATGCAAATAGAAGGAAAAACCGCCAAAACTGACAATTTCCTACTACAAAAATTCAAACAGGCACCTTGCTGTTTCTTGTACTTTAATTCAAGAGGCCAATCAATTAAACAATAAAATTCTCTGCACCGTATAAAGTGACACTCTATTGAAATGAATTTTTTATATCTACATTACTTAATCTTCCTCGTGAATTTTAAATAATTTCGCCACCTCGTTCAAATCATCATACTTACATCTGTCTTTCAGTACCTGTCTAGCAACTGTCATCTTATTGAAGACGTTCCACAGCAAAATACCCACGACGATGTCATCCTTCAGATAGAAAATAACGCCGCGCTTGTACTCTTGCGTCTTCATTTTCTCCAAAGCCTTCGCACGTTCAGCTTCCAAGCGCTGTTTCTCCTCTTCAGCTTTACGCAACTGTTCCTCCTTCTCAGCCTTTGCCTTTTGTATCCTCTCTTCTTCCTCCTTGGGCAGATACTGCATACATTCAGTTGGTACTTCTTTCACGGCAGCAGCATCCACTACCGGATCTGAAGCAGTGTTTTCAGGAGGCTTGGAAGCTTTGGCAAAGACACCAACAGTTGGAAGCGAGGAATGCACAATTCCAACAGCTTCGAAGCTAATTTCGCTGCCAATGTCGGACCAAAACATGCTTTGGTGCAGGTAGGGTTTCGCAGCACCCGTCATATTTTCGCCGGCCAAACGTCCGGAAATCACTGCGTTGTCGTGGTGCTCGATGCGGCGACGCCCGTAACACGGGTCGTAGTAACAGGCAGCATCGCCAGCCACGTAAACGTTAGTGCGGGCTTGCAGTTCGGTGTTCACCAGGTATCCGCCCAGATCGGGATCCACTTCCAGGCATGACGCTTTTGCCAATTGCGTGTTTGGTTTGCTGCCCACCACCATGATTACTAATTCGGATGTTAGGCTTTTGCCGTTGTTCAGTTTCAATTGGATGGACTTATCGCAACTTTCGATGGCGACAATTTCGCTGCTTGCATGCTCAACGACGCCGTCTTCTTCTAAACGCTCCTTGGTCCACGCCGTCAGGTATTGCGGTAGGATTGAACTCATTGGACCGCTTTCTCTAAAGACGTGGTTCACAGTAAATGCATTGTTTCCTTGTTTTGCTACAAACAAATTGTTTTCTCATTTTTCTTTTTGTGTATTTTTTTAGAAAAGATAATAATGGAAAAAATAATAATTAAACAAACCTTTTCTGGCCAAGGAAGAGGATAATTCGCAACCTAGGAAACCGCCGCCAACAATAGTGACGCTTTTAACGTCTTTTAATCTGTTGTTTATGCACTGGAAATCTTTTGCTGTCCTGTAAGACGTTACTTTGCATTTTACGCAATCATCAGCTGATTCTAAAATTTTTAATTGCTTCGGCAGTGATCCTAAAATTATTTTTTTTAAATTTAATTACTAGTAAGCCATTAATAAATTATAAATAAATTATAAAATTAATTGATTAATTTAATTTAAAAAAAAATCAAAATTACCAGTGGCAATAAGGACTTTATTGAAACCAATTTCGTGACCATCGTCCAGGATGGCTTTTTTGTTGGCTACATCCAGATGGGAAACACTCCAACCGCGAGCAACGGAAATTCCTCCATTTTCTGAAGCCATCAGGTCTTGGCAGCCCAAATAAAAATCAGATGGTTCATAAAACAAACTGCAAAATTTAAAAAAAACATTAGTAAATTAGCATTGGGACTTAATAACTTTAATAAAATTCATTTTCCTTTTAATTTTTTTACTAATAATTAGGATTTCTTTTTAATTTGAATTCAAATTTTTAATTTAAAAATAAAAAGAAGTTCAAAAATTAAAATAATTACCTTCTCATGTTTCCATTCCATTGTTTGAAATCAAAATGTTCAGTTGTGCTTTCACTTAGCCACATTTCTTTACTTAGTGGCGGTCTCATATAAGGATACATTTCTTCATCGCCAACCATCAAGACTTTAGCTGTGGGATCACAGGTTTTGATTGCCCTAAATGCTGAGTATGCGGCAGTTCCAGCTCCGATGATCAAATACGGGACATGGCTGGGAATCTCCGACGACTGTTTGGGATCTTTAAAAGGCGGCTTGCAAGGCTCACCCATTTCCGGGGCGTCCTTCAAAAGCAATGAAGACTTCTTACAAGTGATCGATGACGATTGTTTTCGGTCCCCTTGGTTGACAAAATAGTACAGAGCGGCTAAAGATGCAGCCAAACCCAGCAGAGCCAACAGCAGAATATTCGTATTGTCTTTCTGTTCGTCGTCAACGCGGCATTCCGGTTTCGGACAATCACTCATTAGATTCGGACGAGCGCATTCTTGCAAATATGGTAATTGCTAAAAACCATCATTCTTTTAAAGCTCAGTTTAAAGAAAAGAAAAGGGAATAAGACTTACTTTTTTATCGCAATCTATAATTGGCGTACATTCTTGCACTCTCTGAGGCTTGCAAGTTTTTTCATCACCAGACTTTTCGTCACTTTTTTTCGAATATCTTCTGAAGCTATCGTTTATTAAATAGTTGTGTATTGCTGGATAATCAAGGCAAAATAACATTACAAATTGCACAATTTTAATAGATTGTTGCAAGAGACTTACCCAGGTAATTTTTATAGTCAGGCCCATTTCTAAATTTGATTGTGTGCTTTACAATAGGATACACTTTGGTGTACAACGAGTAATTTCGGGAATAGTGTAGAAAACCACTAAGCATAGACTGTCTGCACGAAGAAAACATTTTCCTTGCTATTGCCAGTGTTATATAATTTTTTTTATATACAATAAGCAGTCCAACTGGCTCAACAAACAGAAGAACTGCCAATGAATAGACACATTCCAGGAAGGTTTTGTAGAGCTAAATGAAGGGAAATTTTGAGTGATTTATTAAAAAATGCATTGTTTTACATGTGCCTACTTTTCATTTACTTCCTTCTCTGTAACTTGATAAACAAACTAATTACTAACTACCAGGCTTACCTTGGTACTTAAATGCAAACGTCTTTTGGTACTTTTGGTAATTCTGAGACTAGATTTATAAAAATTATGCGGCTTTTAAAGCAGCGCAAATGTTATCGCTACATGAACAAGCAGGGCACTGAATTTTGAGGTTAGGTTTGCAAATAAATGGGGAAAAAACATAGACCTATAAAGAATGGACACAATGATGAGAGAGAGATCCGTGGTCAGGGCAAAATACTGTTAACTGTCAAATATAGAGAAAAAACTCAAATTTTTGCCGCGCTTTATGT
>JASKGO010006670.1:0-47727 GCA_030556065.1 Holobus sp. GC000080
TATTTTAGGTGAACTAGAATTTTGATGATAATAAGATAGTCAAAAAAGCGGATTCGATAACATTGATAGTTCTCCAGATATGGGTAGTCGGCCATTGGAAACAATCACCCTGTATAACCGATACAAGAGTTTTGCATTACTCTCTACATCTCTACAGCTCTGTACTCTGTAGGTACAGCTCTCTACAAATATGCAAAATGAACATATGTATTGGTAAATTTCATGTATATAAAACCTTTATTAGATGTGCATTTGGATGACAAATTTATTCATCCAGACAGGTGGCCAAATTGCACCTTTGCTCTTCTGTCCCATCGATGCTAATGGCGCATTCCGTTTTTCAATTTTCAACAAATTTCCACTCGCACTCGATATTCGTCGATTGTTGCTATTTGCGGATATGGAAAAAGGGGTTTTCGGCTCGTTGTTTAAGTGAATTTGTTTGTTGCATCATGCTTTTATTTTTTGCATAGTTTCAGAGGGTAGTTTACATGAATCGCTTTACTATGCTTTATTCTGTGAAATGCGTTTCACGCAGGAAGTGCATAAGCGGAAAGTGCACAAAGCATTGAAGATCCTGTTTTTTGTTTTAACTTTTCATTATTTTCATTATTTTTGATTACAAATGACATATTTTGCAATGTATTTTTTTAAACATAATAAGTATTCGTTTATTCTGCTTAAGTAGGTTTCGTTTTTGTTGTTTTTGCTTGTTCTTTTGTTCTTTATTTTTGGTTTTAGGGGTAAAGAGAAAATATGGACGAAAATAACAAAAACGATCAAAGGGATTCTCAAATAACCTGTTTAATTTGCATAGCGTATTTTGCGCTTTTCTTTTTTTTGCATCTGCTGTTTTTTGGGACTTGCGAAAAAGAAATTAAAGTGCTGAAATATCAATATAAAAAATGAGTATTGTTATTAAATTTAAATGCAAATATTTAAGAAAGTTGTGAATAATTTTTTGAGTAATAATTTTCTAAACAAAATCATCGGGTTATTAAAAAATAATAATAAAAAAACATAGTTAGTTCCTGGAATTTTTCTGGAAGAACTAAAAGTTGTGAAATAATCTAAAAATCAAAAAATTAATTTTTTAAAAAAACTTGGAGAAATTAATTTTTAATTAAATTTATTTAATTATCTTAAATTGCTTTTAAAAGAAAAACTTTTCGGGTTATTAAAAAACATTTTATTTGGTTCCTAGAACTTTCCTGGAAGAACTAAGAATTGTGAAAAAAAATCTAAAATCAAGTTATTAAATATTAGGAAAAACTAAGGGAAATTATATTTAAAATAAATTTAATTTAACTTTTTTTTAATTCTTCAAACTGTTTTCTTATATCCAAAAGAATTTTTTTAATTCTTTGAAACTTTCTTTAAAAATGCTATTAAACCAATTTTCACTTATGACATTTTTCAACAAAACTATTTTACAAAAAAAACTATTGACTACATTAGAAAAAATAATTGTAAACATGAAAAAAAAACATTTTACTGAGTTCCTAGAATTTTTCAGGAAGGACTAAAAATTGTAAAACGAATTAAAAATCACTTAATTAAATTTTATGGAAAACTACTTGAAATTAATTTTAAATTAAATTTATAGAATTAATTTTAATGGCTTTTAATTTTTTCTTAACCATTTCGTTTCAAAAATAAAATGAAAAAAAAAACTATTTTAAATTTCTGTAAACCAATTTTACTTACAGCATATTGAAATATTTCTTTTCATTTTAAAAATAATTAAAAAAATTGTATTTTTTAAAAGTATTTCATATATTTTCTGAAAAATAGAAGAGGAAGAAGTTATGAATTTATTATTGAATAGTATATTTTTCTATTAAATTAATATAACCAATGATTCAAATATCAAAGAAATCTAAAATTACCATTTTTTTGCACAGCTTATATTTCTCACCATTTTTTGTTGATGAATTACGAAAAGAAGTTTGAGTTATAAAATTTCAGTGATTAGAAACTAAATAAATTTCTCAATATACATATTAACAATACATGTTGATAATTTTCTGATAACATCAATTAAATTTTGTTTATAAAAATGAGATTTGAGAATGAATTATACTGAGAATGATCAATAGGTAAGACGACCAAATTATGAAGTCGATCTTATTGACCGATTAAACTTCTTAAATAGATTTTTATTAAATTTAATTTCGAAAATGAACGCTCAGTACTAGCTGTAGTTACCGGAAGGGTTAAAAATAATAAAAACGCAGAGCATACTTCTGGGAAGCTTGAACATAAAAAGTTCATAATAAGTTATTATGAAAAAGTTACTACTTTTCACAAATAGTTTGATTTTTTTTTTTTGATTGGAAACAAATAACTATTTTTTTCAAATGAAAAATGAAATTTTTAAACTACTTATTTTCTAGCTATCCTGTTCCATTAATCAATAATCATTCATTGACTTCATTATCATTTTAATGTAACATTAGAAATAAATAAATAACAACAAATAAATTTAAAAAAAAGGAAAAAACTTCTTTTAATATTCTGGTAAAACTGTAAAAAAATATTCAACCAAATTTATTAATAAACTAATAATAATTTGCGAAAAAAAAATTAATAAACAAAAGTATAAAAAGCACAAATCATAGTTCAATTTTAAATAAATATAAATTTTAGTGTAGAAAATAACATTATTATCCATAAAATAAAAATAATAACAAATTTTGAAAACTGAATAGACACTAAACTAAAATAGAAATTTTGCTAACGAAATTGCGTTCATAAGCTTGCAAACATTTATAATAAACGAAAACTGCCATTGAAAATAAAGAATAATTTGCCTATTTTCCGTTTTCTCATAAGGAATTAGCGAAATTTGCAACGGGCGCCGCCACAGGGCCACATATTTTCATCATCCGCGGCAAAACCCCAGACATTGGACTCGTATCCAGTAAATCCAGTAAACATCCACATTATAGGTATGGGTATAATATAAACATATACGAAAAGCAACATTCTAACCAAAATGATATATTATAATATATTTGCACCTTTGCACCGATGCCCCCAGACGGCCGTAAAGTTTCGGGGGCGGCGAAATCCTCCAGCTACTGCTAGAATATCTCAAATTTCCAACCCGAATGCATTTTTCACCATATGTACCTTGGACTATTTCGCATGCACCATTTTCCATATTTATTTCTTATTCTTATAACAATAAGAATTGTCTTCTTATCAAATAAATAACACTTTGGGTATTCAAAATAATAAACAGTAATCAAAATTCAAAACTTTCGGCAAGAAAGTACCGTGCAATTTATACAAATTGACGAAGCGTAAAGACACCAGCAAACAGCAAATCGTAATGAGTTTTTCCTTTAGTCTAGTAGAAGTCAAGCCGTTTGTAATCCTTTCGCTTGTCATAAGTGATTGCAAAGTATTTATGTAACGGGTGAAACAAGTGAAAACTGTGATTGCTTTTGTTACTTATAATTTTAGCAAAAGTTGCCCCTCGTGTTACATACAAATAATACATACATACAATATAGGTAATGTATATAGTGTATATAGATGTAAATAAATAAAGCGTTGGTTAATTTAAGGTCGGAATGAACAACGCGTCGGGACAAAAGGGGCGGTTTTTCGCACCCGCACCCGCACCCAATGTGTATCGTTTTATTAACTTACAGCGATCCACGGGGGGTTTTAATAACAGCAATACACCCCCGCTTATATTCGTTTTGTTCAACTTTGCTTTCTCTCGCCCTCTCTTCTTATATTTATTACCCTTAGATGTTTTAATCACATGACACCTATTAATTATTTATTTTCCTTTCTTTCTTTGCTTGCTTCAAACATTATTTAATTAAGATTTTTTATCATTTTTTTTTCATTTTTTTTTGTCTTTTAATTAAAATTGGTAATTTGATATTTTCGAGGAATATATTTTATTAATTTTATTAATTGTAATTAAAAAAATATCTTTGTTCTCAAAAATGTATTTCTTAAAATAATAAATGTTGATTTTTTTGGTAATTTTCTTTTAAAAATGGATCAATAAAGTTTTTATATAACTAATGAAAATATAGAACATTAAAAACATCAACTATAAAATTTTATTTGCCATGAGTAATAACTAATTTACTAATTTACATTTACCGGTTGTCCCTATAGAGGAATTTTGAACACATTTTCGAGGTCAATTTTCCTAAAAACAAAAATGGCTCATCAGATTTTTCCCATCGCCTTTTGTTTTTGGTTTTTTTTTTTTTTGTTAAAAGCAAAAGTATGATTTTGGACGATTTCTATAAACATTCATAAGTCCTGAATAATCACTGAAAAACAATGTTTTCGTCACATGAATTTTTGTTTGTTGGCCCATTTATTCATTCATTTATTTAAAAGAAAAATCCTGTCACGACCAGTTTTTTTGTGACAATAGGGTTATTTTCTCAAGCCTTTTATGGGTAACTTTTACAGTTTTAAAGATAGAGATTCAGTTAAATGGACCAAAATGGGCAGAATTTTACGCCTAGCTTATATCCGTTTACAAAAAAAGGATATGTTTCCTGATTTTAGAATTATCCCGAAAAATTCGACGTTTTTTTTTTTTTTTTTCAAAGAAAATTACTGTATTTGATACAGAATACATTTTGATAATTTATTCCAAGAAAACCATTTGAGATAGAAAAAAATTAATAATTGATCCTAATAGATATTTTTAAATTCAATATAAATAATTTTCAAAATATGCTAAATTTAATATAAGTTTTCGTGTGACAAAAAAAAGTTAAAATTTGGTTAACTATTGTTATTAATGCAAAGTGAATGTAACAATAACATTCTAAAGGCACTTTTTTAAGTAAAATCAACTTTTTGTACAATTCCCATATAAATTAGATATGAACTTTGAATTTCCTCAAAGAGAAACATCAAATAACTAAACAAACAAACCAAAATTTCTTTTTCTCCAAATCTGAAAGTAGTTCGTCAAATGTTATTTATATTTTTTGTTATAAATTATAGAAAACATTAAACAATATCTAGAATAAAATTTATTTCCATTGAGTAATTACTAATTTACATGTTCAGAGCACAAAAAATGAAGTCTTTACTAATCCAGCCCTTTAGTAAAAGACTTCACAAACTGTAATTTATTTACATGGGGGTCAGAAACAAGTAGAAAAAGTTTCGGTTTATTTAATTGATTTTTTCGATGCTTTTCTGTAATGAAAAAAAAAAAGAAACATAAAAATATTAATTAATAGCAAACTTTTAATGTTTCATTAATTACCAAGAATTTGATTAGTTTTAATCCTTCGTTATTGCGCAAATTGCGTCTGGGCTTATGTCCATCAACTTCCAACTCTGGTTCCAAACCCATCATCATACTAAAAAATCACTAATTAATCAAATTAATTTCTAATAATTTCTAGTAAAAAACCTTTTGAATTCATCATCATCAATGGCATCATCTCTAAATGGTTTCTTATCAAATGCAGGTCTAAAATCCAGTTTCTTCAATGGGTCTTCTTGGAGCAAACGTGCCAGAAAGCAATTGGAATCACTGGGCAAGTCGGCCGCAGTTAATTTTCCCATTGGGCCATTCCGTTTACCGTGTCCTTTATTATTTAATTATTATTTTTTATCAATATCCAAGCAAACGTGCTAGGAACCAATTAGAATCATTGGACTATAATTACCCCTTAGTAAAAATTATTCATTTGAAATTTTCAAAGAAAATATTTTTAAAATTTTATTCATTAATTTAAAAAAATTAAATGAAAATTAACGCTTTTTTGCTTTTATAAAATGGAACAATTAACTTTAAACATTAATTAATTACTTTAAAAAATCATTCTTCTACCTAGATTTAAAAACAGAACAATAAAACTCTAAAATACAAATTGTTTATTAAAACATAATTATAAAATATTCACTCATTAATTTACAAATGTAACAAATGAAATATTTTTTTATCAAAAAAAAAATACTATAAAAGAAATACATTAGATGTTATGAATGAAATGTTTCTTTACAAAGAAAGAAATGTTCCTTTATTATTTCCATGAAAAAAAAAATGATATAAAATTATTTTGTAAATGACCTTTTAAGCAAAGTGGAATATCATTACCAACCATAAAACAAGGGCGAAATAAAACTTTATTAGCTAATATAATCCTACTCTAATAATTTAATAATTATTTATCAATATGCAAATTATGGTAATCAAATCAATGCTTTTGTCGCTAAAAATAAAAATACCTAATCATAATTAAACCACCCACTAATTTAATCGCGCTATTTAATTAAACTTTTCAACAATATTAAATTAAAAATAAAGAATTAAAAAATAATCTAATTAATAAATGTTAATTAAACTTACAAACAATATTAAATTAAAAAGAAATCATTAAATAATAAACTAATTAATAATATAATAAATGCAATAAACTTTTTCAGGAAACCTCAACAAAATAATTATCTGCTCTGCTCTGCTCGGCATTTAATTACAAGAAACGTAGAAACTCATAAAACGTACACTTATTTCATAAGTAATAAGTCCTATTTATAATACTGTATGGTATAGGTGCCGAAACCAATCTGTGTGAAAAGTGGAAAACTGAAAGCCCTCAAGTGAAACGCAGCGTACTGTATCTGCAAATGTTTTCCCCGCTTTCGCGCAGGTGGAACGCGCGAAGCAAAACCCCTACTGAAACTTGCAAATTACCGACGCTTAATTAAAAAAGCACGACGTGTAATCGCACACCGGCGAATCCTTTCGTTTGTCGTTATCCTTCATCCATTCGGCCGCAAAGACGTTTCATCATTCATTCTAACGCTGCTTTAGCATACATATTCTGTGTGTACACCATATGTAAGTTATGTAGGTATTTAATGTTTACGCAAAGCAAACATTTCTTATTTATTTTTCTAATAGCTTTCTGCGATTTCCCCTTCGTTTTCGGAACGACAGACGTGCGTGTTGATCCCAATATGTATAATGCCGAAGCAAATCGCCTACATTTGGAGGCGGCGATTTAACGACACGCCATGTAATTCACTCATTAAACAAACATTGTGTACTATTCATGCCAGCCATCGCCGTAATTATTTAATTTAATTTCCTTCCTTAGTCTCCGCTTGTCATCAAAGGGAATATGCACGGAGAGCATATTAATAGCATAATTAGTAACTAAATGTACTAACACTGCTAACACCTTTAACCGCTCGCTTTGTAAATTATGCTTTTTCCATCAACGACCAATTTTCCTGCGGTTTTTCTTTTTTTCTTTCACTTTCGGAAAATTCCCATTTTTGCCAATTAATTATAATTAATTAGTTTACCTTATAGCTATAGTTATTACTTTACTTCAAAATACTTAATTAATTAAGTGCAATAATCTGAAATACAACATTTCATATTTTGCATAACTAAGCAATTTATTTATTTAAGATCTACTCGCAATTGGTTGTTATAACAAAAAGTATACAGGGTGTTTTTTTTTAATTGGCCAGTTATCGGATGGGGGAGAACTATTTCAAATAGAGCATTTTTTTACTTTTGATTTCTTAATTATTCCCAAGGCCCTACTTAATTAAAATATTTTCAGCACTTTGCCACTTCCGGTTATACCGGAAGTTGACATTAACTTTGGTATTTCAAATGGGATACTAATTTTCTTTTCATATTTCAACTCCTTTTTTTTTAAATAAACAAAATTTTATATAATTTTTTTTATTTGGTCTAGTTTTCAAGATACAGCCGACTTCCGGTTATTTTTGTAAAAATTGTTGTCTCACAAAAAAAATCAAATCTTTTGCAAATATTACATTTATTAAATAATTCTTTTTCATAATTATTACTGAAATGTGTACGCATACAATAAGTTTAAAAAAAAATACTGTACAAGGTGTTCGAGAAAAATTCTGAGAAAATTACATATTAAAATCGAAATAATTTCTTTTTTTCATATAAAACTACCCAACTTTCTCTTAACATTATTATTTAACGTAAAGAAACCTGTAAGAAAAGTTTTATTTGATAAGTCTACGATGAATACTTTTTTAGTTTTTTCAAAGAAACGAAATCTCCATTAGTTAGTATTGCAAAAGGTGACGTCACCACTGCGTCAAAGCAACTTACTCTCATAACAGCACTTGGAAATTTAGTTTTCTTGAAATAACTTAAAAGGTATTCATCGAATAATTTCCAAATATGACTTTTCTTAAAGGTCTTTTTACGCTGAATATTAATACAGAATAAAAAATGGATAGTTCCATTTGAAAAATTTGAGTTATTTTGAATTTAAAATTATATTATTTGAGACTTCTTTTCGAACATCCTGTGCAATTTATAGAATATTTTTCTTATTTAATGTAAACGTACATATCTCTGTAATAATTTATAAAAAGAATTGTTCAATTAGTTTTAAAAATGTACGTGATATGATTTTTTTATTAAGACACTGAATTTTACAAAAGTAACCAGAAGTCGGCAATACCTTTAAAAGTTGACTTAATAAGAGAAAACCTTTATTACAAAATCGTTTTCATTTTTGATAATGAATCGAAATATGATATAAAAATTGTGGTGCCCTATTTAAAATTAAAATAACAAAGTTAATGTCAACTTCCGGTATTACCGAAAT
The DNA here is from genome assembly GCA_030556065.1 of Holobus sp. GC000080. Lineage (NCBI taxonomy): Eukaryota > Metazoa > Arthropoda > Insecta > Coleoptera > Staphylinidae > Holobus > Holobus sp. GC000080. The sequence continues at coordinate 8,625 of JASKGO010006670.1, forward strand.
AGCCCAAAAATTAAGTAATAAAACCAATGTTTTAAGTTCTAACTATAGTTTTAATGACTGAAACATTTAATTTATTTCTATAATGCTAATTTTCTGTACTTCTAGATAAATTTTGCCAATTTCACACTAAAAGTAAAATTGCTATTTGCTTAGAGCGCCGCGAAAATTCAACAAGTTGATGACAAACCTAACCTAAATCATTTTATTTTCAAGTTTAGTTTGCCGATTGTGCCAATTTGTTAATAATAAACGTTTAAAAAAGAAATAATTTACAAAATGATGAGACCAGGTGGTTATTCAAGCGACGAGTACGATGGCAGTGATTACGAAATGGATTACTACTCTTCTGTAAGTAAAAACTGTTTTAAATCACAAAATATTTCAAATTAATACTCCTTATAAAAAAACTCCCTAATAGGTGGATAACAAAATCAATAACGAGGTATCAGATGAAGAACACAAGCAAATGAAACTGAGACAATTGAGCCAGTTTGTCCTGGATGGTCAATTGCAAGCCGTTACAAAAATCCTTGACGAAGAGAAATTTCCCATTGACATTCCTTTGCAAGACAACTGGACTGCTTTCATGTTTGCTGTCTCCAGTGGTTACTTAGATTTAGTTGAAGAACTTGCAGAACGTGGTGCTGATATCCATCAAACTAGGGGTAATAAAAAAATCTGAGTAATAACACTTTATTTAAGCATCATTATTATTATTTTTAGATACTCAGACAGCCCTAATGCTTACGTGCAATATAACAAGTTACAACAGAAATTACGATCGTGCTATAGAAGTTGTGCAGTACTTGGTTGAAAAAGGTGTGGACGTTGATGCGCAAAACAAAAAACGAATGACTGCCTTTTTATACGCTGCTTCCAATGGAAATATTCCCATTTTGGAATATTTAAAGCCCATTTGTAATGTGCATGCAATAGATAACCAAGGATGGAATGTAAGAATTGATTATTTTTAATTTGAATTATATTAATTTGTTTTTTAGGCTTTATTTTGGGCCGTTAACGACAATCAAATAAAAGCGGTCCAATTGCTGCTGGATTTCGGTGTAGATTACAATAAAATCGATATTAGGAGGTGCACAGCTTTGGATTATGCAAGGCAACACGGTTTCCTGAAAATTATCGATTTGTTGCCGAATTCCAAAAGCTTAGAAGACCAAGATGCGATTTTTATTGGTTCGCATTACGAATACGACGAAGAAATCAAAACGTACTCTTTTTTTCACTATTATAATTTAAATAATTTACTAAAATTTTTAATTGCAGTCCAAAGTTTATGAGAGATGTTTGCGTTATGCTGATGGGAATGAACTGCCGAGAACATTTGAATAATTTCATAGAGAATCCATCGATGGATCTGTTTAAATTTCTAACTTTGACGAAACGCGATATTCGCCTGTTGGGAATCACAAAGCCGTATCAACAAAACCGAATTTTAGGTGGACTCTACCGATTTCACAAGCATCCCTATCAGTTTAATTCCATACCCTTCAAAGGGAAAAATGATGTTATGACGTAATTTTTACTTTTTTTTTTGTTTTTTCTGTGCTTTACAAAGTGATTCGCTTTTGATTTTGCAGAACTAATGATGTCGCTATGAGCGTGATGGCTGCTCTGCGACATTTTATTACTATGAGGGCCTCTCTGCGGTACTTGTGGCTTCACAGGGAGGAATTCGAATGGAAATCGGACATTGTGGAGCAATTACTGGAAATGGAAGAGAGAATCAAACAGTCTGAGAGGACCGTTAAAAGTTTGCGACGCAAAGCTCTAAAGGTATTTTAATTTTTATTAATTTATTTTAATTTTTTTTGTGCTGTTATTTTTTTTATTAATAGAGGATGACAGGGAATAGTGGGTAATCTCTTAATTTCTTTGTTTATTAACTATTTTTTTTAATTAACAAAATTTTACCAGGTGACATAAATTTTTCTGCCACCCCTGCCATTTCTTTATTTATGAACCGATGTTTACCAAATTTGGTATTCTTACATAAGACAACATTTCTAATTAAGCTGGATAGTTGTCATTTCTGCATCACTTCCGGTTTCACCGAAAATGACCTCAACTTTTGATTTTTAAATGAGATTCCCACATTTTTTTACGTTTTTTGCATTCTAGGGTCCATCCTGGGATTAAAAACGTAATTTTTATATTTTTAGTTAAATTTCAGTTAAATTGATCCAATCCATGGCCTTCTAGAATCATTAAAAAATAATTTTGTGACTGTTTAAAAAATAAAAATGAACAGAAAAAATGTTTACCTGAGTAATCAAAAACAAAAAGTCAAAATAACTTAGGATTGCTATTTAAAAGTCAAAATTTAGGGTAATTTCTAGCTAAACCGGAAATAAAAGAAAATTAGCGTCAATCAATCTAAAATTAAGTTTTAAATTAAGAAATGAAAGGGATAAGTCACTTTTCGCAGTTAATCTACATTATTATTTTTAATCAATTACAAGAAACCGCAAAAAAAGCACAAAAAGTATTTGTGCTTTTAGTGGTACAAAATGAATGAAAAAGTCGATTTGATCAATAGCAAAGATAAAAGAGAAAAGTAAAAGTAACTGGATTGTTATTTAAAAGTCAAAAGTTATGGTAATTACCGGCTAAACTGGAAATTAAAGAAAAATTGCATCAATCAATCTAAAATTAAGTTTTAAAGTAAGAAATAAAATGGGTGAGTCACTTTTCGCAGTGACTATGTACTATTATTTTTAAATAATTACAAGAAACCGCAAAAAAAGTACTAAATTAGAAGTATTTGTGCTTTTAGTGGGACAAAATGAACGAAAAAGTCGATTTGATCACTAGCAATGTCAATGGGAAACCCAAAGGAACCAAAATAATTATAGCAGTGCCTCTTCTAACAGCTATAACACTCGTCTTATACTTCAAGTATAAAATTTGATGATGCTGCACATCTGTCTGGTATGAAAAAAACCTATTTTTACTTTTCTTTTCTAATAACATACATATTTATTTTCTGTCTGTCTACACATTCAATATATCTAAAAAAAACTAGCATTTTTGCAGCGCAAAGTATACAAAATATCGTTTTCTTTTTTTTGCTTGTTTTATATAAATTTTTAAGTTCTTAATTAATAGCAATAGCTTAACAATAGACGTACAAGCTATTGCCCTTATTGAGAGTACTTTTGACTGCAATTGCAATTGTTTTGTTTTGTTTTGTAGTTTTATTACTATTAGTCGTACATAAATAGAGCTTTGTATAAATTATAAATTCTTCCAGGTAAATAATAATAATAATAGTATTTAGAAAACAAACAACGCGTTAAATATAAGTTAATAACAAGAGAAATGGTTCGCCGATTTTGTTTTTTTTTTTATTATTCATTTTTTTGTGGGGAGTGCATTTTTCTAATGCTGAATTGGAATCATCGTTTCGCCGGCGGTGAGGGCCGGAAGAGGAGCCTCGACGGTCAGGACGCCGTCCTTGCTCAGCGAGCTCTTGATGGACTCTGGATTGGTGCCTTTCGGAAGCAGGAACTCCCTGTTGTACTCTCTGTAGACCGATTTCGATTCGGTTTTCTCCTCGTGCTTGGCGTGCACCTGAAACATTTTCATTTTAATTATCATTAATTTTGGATTTTTAGCAAAGAACAAAGATTTCTGAACAGGAAACAAGAAAGAAGTGCTTACAAGTAATTTATTGTCGACGGTTTTGACGACGATTTCTTCGGGAGCGTAATTGCTGACGTCGAAACGCAACTTAAGACACTTGTTGTCGCCGTCGTCCTGAATCAGCGGGGACTGAATGTCGTCGAGCCAGGATTTGGTTTCGCCGGGACGAGGACAAACCATGTCGCCGTGTGAGGACTGTGTGGTTTGTTGTTGTGTACTAGATAAAACGAGTCGATTTATTAATTTGCTAAGTTATTTCTTCCTTTTTTGTTTCGACAGGTGTGCGTGCAAAAAAGGGATTTTTTCTGGGATCTTTTGTTAGATTCTGTCTTGTTAGAAGAAAACCAACCTTTTCGTGCTGGAAGTTTTATTTCCTCCGCTAAGCGTCTCATATTCGTAAGTCATGCAAAGTTAATTAGTTTATTAGTTTCGGATGTTTTATGGAATGACACATTAAGCGAATTAAGTGACTGACAATGCGATGAAACTTTTTTTCTTTTTACTTTTTACATTTTATGAGTGGGTTTTTGAATTTATTATTTTTTGTTTTGTTTTGTCTATTTGGACTGTTTATGATAAGAACATTTGTGAAATTAACATTTAGTTTTTGGCAATTTCAGTGGGCTAAAAGTCTGTTTTATTTTTGTGTGGGTTTTCAAGTAAATTGGCTTATTTGTTTGCTTTTTGGTTTGAAAAAAAGAACTCTTAAATTTTACAAATTCAAGAGCACATTTGTAAAATAAAATAAAATTGCTACTTTCGAATTAATTAAATAATTTTTAAAATATATTATTTTACTCTTTTTGCTTTTTTCTTATACAAAAAAACAGCAGTAGTCTTCCAGTTCAGAAAACAAAATAAAACAAAAAAGGCAAAAAATGTAGAAAAAAGAAACAAGATTTAGAAAATCACTTGATTTAATAGTAACAAAAGAAGAAAATGAAAATTTCAGACAATTTTTTTTAATAAATTGGTAAAAAAGTTTTAATATCTAAAAAAAAAGTCTTAAAATTCTTAAGTGATTTGTTTTGACCGATTTATTTGTTTTTGGTTTAGCAAATTGAATCATTGCTTTATTTAATCAAAAAGCAGTAAATTTACTTTCTTATCAGTAGTTTATTAACAAATATAGCACTTAATAATCAAGTTTTTTTTCTTTTAATACAATAAAAATTTAATTTTCTTTTAATAACTTTTCTTATAATCTTTTTTTTTTTTAATTAAATAATTCAATTTATATTTTTATAAATTTCATTTTTGTATACTTCAATCCAACTAATATAAAATAAACAATTTAATGGTACCCAGTACCATTAAAAATTAAATAATCATTTTTTTGTTCTTTCTAAAATTGATAACTGGTAAAATTAAAAGATTTTAACTCCAAAGCGAAAAATAAACATTTCAATCAAATTTTTGGACCTCTTTCAAAATGTAAATTAAATTTAAAACAAACTTTCCAACGTTTGTTGTTGTCTTTTTTTCAACTTATCTTAAGCAACCCGTAATAGATAACCAGTATTTGGACTAAATTATTAAATTGATAAGAAAATTAATTATAATGAATTAGCAACAGAAAAAAAGCGCGCTTAATAAACATACTGAAAAGTGAGCAATGCAACAAAATACTTAAATAATGTAACAAATAACATTGAAAACCAACACAAATTAATTGAGAAATGAGATCAGAAATGGGTAATCCAATACTCTGCTCAATGAACGCTGAATTCGAGCGGCTGTTTGTATGAGTAACGCTATAAAGTTTCAAATTTACATATCCTTTTTAGGTTGATTAGCATTGGACGTAAATAGAAAATTGGGTAAACAAGTGTTTCGCAGTGACGGACGAACAAGAAACAGAGGAGAAAAGACGCGTAGGAAAATGCGTTTCTTCGCAACCTAAATGACCAAATGCGTATCAAACGGCTGGGCAATCGATACCGTTCGTAGCCAAGCAACCAACGTGGTGAAACGCTAGGACCGAAAACACACACAGAACAAAATGGGACTGAATGAATGGCCCCCGTCCTTGCCGCAGGACATCGCTCAAAACTCTGTTTGCACCGTTTACTTTACAGACAAGATGCGTGATTGCAAATGCAAACAATTCATTAGCGCGGCGGATGATGTAATTTATTATTGCAACGATGATGCTGCTGATGACAATGAGTGGCTTCGTTGGTGGCATGGCATGAATTAATAGGTACCTGGTGGAGTGTCTGAGGAAGTTGTGCGACTCTCTGTTGAGCAGTTCCGACCGGAACTTGCTCATTTCCTCTTCCATTTTGCGCATCTCGGCGTCGAAGCGTTCGCGAATATTGCTGAACTCGGTGTCGATGATACTGAAGTCGCCCCTCTTGATCGGGATATCACGTTTGAGACCTTCCATTTTTGAATAATGCAAACACACGGACTGCGGATTAATTTAATTTAATTGCAATTACAAAACGCACTGCGCGATTTATTTATTACGGTAAACGGTCTGTGGTAACGTGCTGCTAGCTCGCAATAAGACTGTATTGCTCGCAGACCGGTGCTTCGGTTTTTAAATAGCCTTTCTATTTCTCTCCCATCACCTACTTCGGTAGCCCCTGTGTTGCCAGCTCTGTGTAGGTTCACACAGGGGTTCCGTTTTTTGGCCACCAAAACGTATGATTTTCATTTGAAAAGCCGTTTGTAGGGTTAGCAATTGAGTGCGTTACAATTTCCGTTAATTTTTGTAATTAATTTGCTAATTGCAAACAAGTAAAGTAAGGTTTTTGTAAATTACAATGTTTGCGGAACATCCTGTGCAGTCGCAAGTGGCCCCCATCGCGCATGAACGTTACAACGTTACGTGGTGGGTCTGAGTGTGTGTACAACAGAAACATTCCAGAACTTTTGTTCTATTATTTGTTATTCACCAACGCCCACGCATAAAACCTTAGACGAATTTCGCTCTTTAACGCCATAAACAACGCGTGATTCATCAAAGAACTTCATTTGGAAAATGCGGCCCTATTTGTTTTACCCCAAAAAAGAATACTACTTGCGCTATTTGCAGCAATTAAATAGAATCTAATCGTTATCTTATTTGCCGGAACTCCCAACGGTTTTGTTTCTTTTCAATAATAAAAAAAGTTCTATGGCGCGCAATCTGTAAATACTTTAATTGCCAATTATTATTTTCCGCCGAATTTTAATTGGGGGCGAGAAATCGCACAAATTTACTTAAATGGTCATAACATGCTCATGTTATGAGTCACAGGTGCAATTGTATCGATCTCTGCACGCATATTTGCACTTGACCTTTTTAACAATTTTCTTTTCTTCAGTTTTTTTGTTGCGTTTGTTTTCAAGTTTCAATGTAAAAGAGCATTTAAATACTTTAAAGCTAATGGTTTTTTCATGACTTAATTTTACTGCACATATAAATCAAATGGATTGTTTGGTAAATGGCTTTGGGCTTTGAATGGTTATTGTGAAAAGCATAAAGGGACCTTCGTCAATTGCTAAGTTAATTGCCGTTATCGGTTGGGTATTGAATCCGTAACAGCAAGCAGCTGCGAGAATTTCTAGATTCTAGAATGTAGTGGATCCGAAAATAGACGCTTAGAGATGTGCAATGCCTCTGATGTCTATTTGCCTGGATCGCATTCAAACAACACAAGCGGATAATATTTATAAAAGCGAATTGCGTGCAAATGTCTCTATACACTTGATAAAAGCTGTAAATTTAGAAAATGCAATTCGCCACTTGTCTTTCGTCGCCTCTTGTCAGCAGCCGCTGCGGCAGCACGCTAGTGACGTCAGCGCGAACAACATGTAGTTAGTACTACCAAATTTGGACAAAAGCATTGAAGCCCACGCCATGCCACCGACAGCTTCAAATGTCTTTCCTCCGGTTGTTATTACTGCTAATTTTATGCTATGCTGATGCCTTGTTACGTTGGACGCTGCTGGAAAATGCGTTTCTTCTGCCGGATGTAGTAAAGATCGTCCTCTTCGGTGGCCCTCTTGCTTAAATTACGTCCTCTGATTACGTTGTTAACGGCTAAAGTGTAAGTCACATAACAGACGAAAGCAAATAACACCCAAAATATTATGTTGGTCAACACTTGGCTTGCGGTTGATTTTTGATAGGACCGGATCTGCGACACATGCTTCTCTTCCACTGTGCTGTCGTCTTCAGGTTCCGGCTTTAGCTTACGATTATTGCACTTTCCAACAGATTTGCTGCGATGTTTATGCGCTGCTCTCAAACTTTTCGTGCTTGTGCTTGCTAAAGACGAAGTCTCGTCTAATGTTAATCTGGTGGTTATTGCTTTGTCTGACACGTCTGACATTGTCAAACAATAAATTTATTCTACAAATCTAATCATAAGTGATTAACTAAAAACAGTCTGTGCAATCAGTAGTATATCTAAGAAATTTCATAGTTCTGGTTGCCTCAGCCGTTTTTCTTTGTTTAGATTTTTTACGTGCTCTTTGAAAAGCGTCATTATGTCATTATCGAACTCCGGTGGCACTGGTTTTACATTGGTAGCCCAATAATAAATCTCCCAATCATTAGATGGTTGATTTATAAGTCTAAATATAAAATATAATAATAATGTAATGAAATAGATTCTTACATTTAAGGTTTTACCTATCATATTGCTCGATTTGTTCAGCATTCATGCCTTTTAAGTACTTTGAAGCAAAAGTGCTCAACAAAAGGTCATTTTCCAACATTCCTCTTTTGCGTGATTGATACAGAAGTCTGCAAAAAATGTTTTTAATTGCAATAAAATACTTTTGTCTATAAAAACAACGTTTAAAATTGCAATTAAATTACTTTATAATGAAACAAACCTGGCTTTACGCTGATCCATATCTTCAGCTTTGTTACAACGTAAAGGGATTTCTATAAAATCATCTGGCGGGTCTATAACATTGCTGGACACATTACGCAAAGCAGAAACTCTTGAAAGCAATTTAAACTGGAAATAATTTCGAAAAATGAAACATGAAAATTTAAGGTTGGAATTACTTACATTTCGAATTAACACTGAAGGAGCTTTGGTATTCATTGTAGTAATACTGGAAATACTGTTTAACGTGTTGTTTTTAAAGTGCAATAGGTAAATTATATTGTTATTGTTTATACAATAATTAGTATAAGACAGTATTTCGATTTTCGATCTGCTGAAATAATTTTGCTTATGTAAATGTGTATGTAACCCAAAATGCACCCAATTTAAATTTCGAGTTTTGTGGTTTGCCTGTAAAAACTTAAAAAGTTTTCAAACAAATAAACTGTTATTTGTTTCGAATAAATAATTGAAACGAAACCAACATAAAATTTTATCAAAAAAATTCCAAAAACTTTAAAAATAATAGCTATGTAAGTAATAAAAATCTATGTAAATCAAGCCGAAAAACAACACACAAGAAATGCAAATAGCAAACTTCAAAATTCATAGTAGTAATACGAGAAATACTGCTTTGCGATTTGTTATTTAAAGCGCAACGGTTAAATTATAATGTTATTGTTTATTTAATTAATTTACGACAATAAGTATTTCAATTTCCGATCTGCTGAAATAATTTTGTTTGAGCAAATGCATATGCATACATATGTGACCCAAAATTCACCACATTTAAATTTCGAGTTTTGTGGGTTGCCTGTAAAAACTTAAAAAGTTTTCAAACAAATAAACTGTTATTTGTTTCGAATAAATAATTGAAACGAATCCAACATATAGTTTTATCAAAAAAATACTAAAAAAATTAAAAAATAAAACCTAAAAATCTATGTAACTCAAGCTGAAAAACAGCACGCAAAATATGCAATTAGCAAAACAAAAAAGTGACGAGAATTGTGTAAAACAAGAGACTAAAAAATAACAAAAATAGACTATTAACACATGCATTTTGCGTAAATGAATCCAGCAACGCGTTTTATTAATGCAAAAGCGAGCGTTGAATTCAAGAAAATGTAAATCGGATGTCCCCAAAGGTCACGGAGTGGTTAGCTGGGTGCGCGCCTCAATCGCGCCACATTAAAAACAATAGCTCGGGACGTTTATCAACAATTTGTTATGAAACGAGCCCCTGTTTGTGTAATAAATAATAAGTACGTCAGCAGCAGTATACATGGCGTGAATCTGTGTTATCTCGACAGTGGTGGCACGAGATAGGAGCGTCGTAAAAAGTTGCACAAACAGTGCCAGAACGTTGAAAAAGTGTCCAGATCCGCGCGGGCCCCGCAAAAGACCACTGCAACACTTTCTAATCAGTTCGCCTTTGCTGGATAGTTGCACAAGAAGTCCTACCAACTTGGCGAGTGCACTGCTAACGGTCGTGGTGAACGGTCATTCTCGGAGTGCGGACACTCAGTAGTCAGTACACAATTGCACGTGTTTCGATCCGCAACAAAAAATAAGAAATTGTCTTTCCTGTTGAGTTTTTTGCTTATAATAAAAAAAATAAAATTTAATTGAAAACCATCGAACAGTTTGCCGAAAAGGAAATCAACGAAATGGTCATACAAACTACCAAACAAGTGAGTTATTACAGTTGCTAATTGCATCATTTTTTCATTTGCTCTGTGATGTACACGAAAATAAAAGACGTTATCTTTTCGAGTAAATGTTATTGAAAATACATAGCATAAACAGTTTAGATAACCATTACTTAATCCATCACAAGATGCTCTGAATATGTTGTTTAATTAAGCGAAATTTCATTGTTAAATTTGCTAATGACGCGTTGAAATCTTATCAAAAAATCTGTCGCAATTTTTCATCGCAGCTTTTCATCGGAATTTGTGTTTTTTCGGTTTGAACTTGAATTGTCAGCTTGTTTGATAAAGTGATTTATCCGCAAGAGAGCAAACAGGAATGTAATTAAAACAGTAGTTGTTTGGTAAACAAGAAAAGTAGTCCTCAATCTCTTTGCATAATAGTTTTCCGAGTGAACGACTTTGAATTATTTAATATTGTAAACAACATTAATTATAATTACAAGAAATTTTTGTTATGTTATAAGTTCAACAAAATTTCTTGATAATAATGCTGATTATATTTAAATTGTAGTCGATTTCTGTGTGCGTACTAAAAATTTATAATCAAGGAGAGTGAGTTTCGGGTTTTGTTTTCATTTTGTTTTTTTTTTTTTGGGCTTCTTTTGCTTCGGTCGCTATATCTTAAGCATGAACTCACTCCATAAGAAATTTATACGCTTCCTCGATGCGAAGCTGTTTTTTTTTTATATTTTTCGTCGCTTTTAATGAATTCATCGAATCGTTTAAACTGTGTTTGAAGTTTTATCATTTTGCAAATGTTTGCGTGCTCGTGTGAAAGTGCTTAACAATTGTTTTTCTGATAAAGTAGTTGCAAAATTATTCATATTATTGTTGTTGTTATTATTAGTTGAACTGGTTTATTAAGGGGCATTTATAATATTTAGTTCTAATGAGTTCATTTTGACGTATAAAATGGTATAAATGTATGATATTCATTTGCAAGTCGGTTGAAATGTAGACTAAAAATATTTCTGACTTGTTGTCATTTGCTAATTTATTTAATTTTTTTATTCAGAAGCGCATATTACGTTTATTGTGCAATTGTTGTCATTGTTCAGTAATTAAACAAATGTTTTTGTTATGTTTTTTTTTTTCATTAATTATGAAAATTTAATTTGTTAACGAATGTATTGAAACATTATGAGATAAACAAATTTAAATACTTAGTCGTTAATTAATTCAAATTAATATATTTTGTGGATTGGAAAATAATCATTAACAAGTTATCGATTTCTAGACTTTTTAAAGTTTGCTTATAATTTATTAGTTGTAGAAGAAATTTAATTGTTTTCAGTTTTATTTCTTAATTTATTTTCATAAATAATTCTAAAAAATATTTATTTTTTGCTCTTAGTGAATAAAATTACAGAATCCAATGAAAAAATTTAATTATTTTTTTATTAAACCGAAAAAGAATGTAATATTCATTAAATTTTAATTATATTTGCTGTTTCATTGCCAAAGGCAACCGATGAACTTAAAAATTAAACAAAAAACTCATTTAAACATTTTTTGTTACACTGATTTATCGATTTTCTCATTCTCTGATCATTTATTATAAAATTTTACAACAGAAAATGAGAACAAATTAATAATGTAAAATTAATAAATGCTGTTTTTAGTGTGCTTGCAGATGGATCTTAAGACATCAGCACAAATTGAAACAATCCGCCAGAAGTTGCCACCTGAAAGTGAAAGAGCAACTTCTCGTCAACGAAGACATTCGTGAGTTGGACTCCGAGTATACTTTCAAAGTGAGTTGATACTTTATCTGTACGCATTTTTCGTACCTCAACTGCAATCACTCTAGAAAGCTCAAAATCGTTATATCACTGTTGCTAAGTAAGTGCCGCACTTGATAACCGCTTCATTGTAAATCAAATACACATACAAACAATACCAATAATGCATAATTTATATTTAAAGCGCCATTAATTATGAATCTCCCTATCTATACTTCTTCCAAGGTTAAAAATTTGCATTGCTTTTTACTCAAAACGCTTACTTTTCCTTTGATTATATTTAAATTTGCCGCACTTTTCAAATATTTCAAATAAAGCTCTCTCATTGGCTCAGTTAAAAGAAATCCATGATGGCCGCTTTACTTGGGAAATTCATGATGGCCGCCGTTTTTAACATCCAATCACAGTCCCTTATTTTCATTCATTTGTTTTAATGTTTTAATTATTATTATCTATAAATTTTATACAGTTTTTGCAATTTGTAAGTAAAAAAATATTGTTTTTAGTATTCAGATATGAAGGTAACATTAGCAGAGCCCGGACAGCTAAGGATAAAGCCGAATGTAACGGAACTAAAGTTCGGGCAAGTTTTCACCGATCACATGCTGAAAATCTTTTATCACAAAGCTTTAGGAGGCTGGCAGAAGCCGGAAATCATTCCATTCGAGAATATCAGCTTGCATCCTGCAGCCAAGGTGCTTCACTACGCTATTGAGGTAACTTATAAAAAATCCCTAACTTTTCTTCGATAAATGTTTAATAAAAATTGTTTATTTTCGTAGCTTTTCGAAGGTATGAAAGCTTACAGGGGCATTGATGGCCGGATTCGAGTGTTTCGTCCTGATTTGAACATGCACCGCATGAACCTTTCAGCGAAGGAATCGGGACTGCCCACTTTCGAAGGAATCGAACTTATCAAATGCATCAATAAGTTGGTTTCCGTTGATCAAGAATGGGTGCCACATAGTGAGGCTTCCAGTTTATATATCAGACCCACATTGATTGGCATCGATGTAAGTGTTTATTTGTTTATTGATTTCTAATATTTAACAACGGAAAAACGTCCTATAAATAAACCTTTTTTATATTGTGCAAGTCAAGTATTTGAAGTACTTATTACATAAATAATAATCATCACGTTTTTTGCATATCTAAAAGTGTAAAACACTTCTATTTTCTATCTATTTGATTTTCTAATTAATTACTAGTGACATTTTTTAAATTTCGATATGATTCTTCCTTTTGATAAGTTTTCTTTGTTTCCTTTTTTTTCAATTTAAAATCAATTGCTTTTATATTTTAAAGTCAATTAATAAAATTCTAAATTAATTGTTTCCAGGGTACTTTAGGAGTTTCGCAATCAGAATCTGCCCTTCTGTACACAATCCTGTGTCCTGTGGGGGCCTACTTCTCCGACACGCAGCAACCGGCAGTTACGCTGTTCGCAGACCCCACATATACCAGAGCTTGGCCTGGAGGCTGCGGGGACCGCAAAATGGGTTCGAATTACGGCCCCACAATACGAGTCCAAAGACAAGCAGCTTTGCGCGGCAAGCAGCAAGTGTTGTGGCTCTACGGAGACGACCACCAGGTCACTGAAGTGGGCACTATGAATATATTCATATTTTACATCAATGAAAGAGGCAGTAAGTTATTCATTATTGACTTATTTTTAAACATTGAGCCCTTATTTACTATTATTTTGTATTTTATTTAGAAAAAGTACTTAGAACGCCTCCGTTAAATGGATTAATTCTACCAGGAGTAACCAGATTCTCAATTCTGCAAATGGTCAAAGAATGGAACGAGTTCGAAGTCGAAGAGAAAACTTTCACAATGAGCGATATAGTAAAACTCAGTGATGAAAATAGGGTTGGTTTTATTTTATTTTATTTTTATTTACTTTTAAGTTTTTACTTGTTTTACTTAAAAAAAATTCTTTAGTTGCTTGAAATGTTTGGATCTGGAACAGCTTGCGTTGTGAGTCCAGTGTCTGCCGTGGAGTACTTGGGTCAGGACATAAAGGTGCCCACGGTCGAGCAGGACAATCCCCTTTATCAGCGAATAAGCGACACTTTGACAGGCATCCAGTATGGACGTATAAAGCATCCGTGGGGTGTGACGATCGACTGATTCGCTTTTATGCAAAACCATTAGATCTTAGCTTGTAAATATACTGTTATAACTATTTAAGTGCGAAAATTCGGTTTTGGATCAATAAGCGGTGCCATAGTGAAGTAATTTATTGTTAGAATATTTAAAATGTAGGAATCCTTAATTGTTGCTTAATTAGTAATGTATATAAAAGTTATCTAATATATAGCAAAAAGATTGTTTCTGTATTACTTTTAGATATATATGTCTTTAGATTCTTATTTAAAATATCAGTAGTAATTTTAAACAAATAATTTTCTTCAAATAAAAAAAAAGATCAATTAAAATCCATTTGCTTTTCATTAATATCTTTTGCGTTTATTAAGATATTAAATCTTAAAGTTTTGTAATTTCTATTAAAATTTAAAACCAAATAGATTTCACCGGCCGAATTACAATCAGAAATATTTTTGATTAACTTTATTCTTTTTATACATGGATAATGATTATTAATAACATAAATTTAAAATGAATAATGAAAATAAATCTTAAATAAATATGTTTCCATTTGTTTTGTTTTGTTTTTTCACTTTCCCATATTAGACCCTAAATGTAGTCACGGATCAATTAATAATTTTCAGTCTTAATTTATAGGAAATATTATGCTTTATCAAAATTCACAATAAAATTTCATTCAAACCTTTCCGATTTTCCGGAAATAATTTTTTAGTGCTCCGTCTCCACTTCCATTGAGTAAGTGTAACATGTACAACAAATAATTCAATTTTTATCAAAAATCATCTGTTAAATAGTTTAATTTTTACTTTCATTTTTTAAAGCATAGTATACTATATCAAAATCCAAAATTTTGTTTCATTTATTTCATTTCTATTCCCCGGAAATAATTTTTAAGAATCCGGTGTCAATTTCTAGGAGGAATGCAACAAATAAGTTAAATTTTCTTAAAATTTACAAAATTGATTTTTTTAAATTTTCTGTTAATTCATGGGGCACAATATCTATTATGAAAATCCAAAATTAAATTTTATCCTTGTTTTTCCAGTTTCCCGGAAATAATTTTTAAGTGCGAGGCCTAGTAATCGAAAAGCGATTGCAGCACATAAGTCAATTTTTAACAAAAGTTTGGCCTTTTGATTTTTATTAATATTAAGTCTCATTTTATAGAGCATATTATGCTTTATCAAAATCTAAAATAAAATTTCATTTTTGTCTTTTTTGTTTTCCGGAAATATAATTTAAGTACGCGGTGTCAATTTCTTGGACGAGTAAATCATAAATCAAATTTTCTCAAACGTCACCATTTTAATTTTTAAATTAAATCTTTAAATATCTAGTGCACATAATCCGTTATCAAAATCCAATATAAAATTTTATTTATGATTTCCGGTTTTCCGGATGAATTTTTAAATTTTGCCGCCCTAATGTATTAAATTGCTGCGACATCTACATTTCAAATTTGAACCAAAATTCTAGCAAAGACAAAATGACAGAACCCCATCGAAATCGCATTGACGCATGCGCCTTTAACAGTGAGCTGAGAGACTGAGAAATGTTTGGTGGTCTCAATTTGCAGTGGAAAAACTGAAAATTTTCCATTTTCCATTAACTGTGTCGTGATTAGCATAGCGTCCATAGTTTTTTTACAGTCACCAGTGCCCTCGCCGTTTGTCCTGAGCCAAGCCTATCCGTAAATCCAATCAATACAGAGCTCTACAAGCAGCCAAACGCCATGAACCACTACAACCAAAACACGGACGACGGTAAACGTTTCCATAAAAATCACTCCCAATTAATTCTAAATGCCCCAATGCTTAATTACAGATGTGACGACTGTGAAGAGCAGTAAGGCAAGCAATATACTGCCCATATGGGGCAACGAACGCACCATGAACTTGAACAATTTAATCTTAACAAACATACAAAGTTCACATTATTTCAAGGGTACGTTTTTTCTCCTCATGATTTTCTTTATTATTCTGCATTCTGCAAAATATTTCTTTAGCTTTAGTTGTTGAATATACAGGCACTTACAGGTAGAGTCCAATAAACTGTTGCATTATCCGTGCATATAATGACTACATCTATTTTAGGTCACATCCCCTAAGTGACAGGATTTGCACCTCGAAAAAGAGACACTGTAGCTTTACGGTAAAGAATTATTTTGCAACACAGTTTGCAGAATAATCATTAATGTCTCAGTGATTTCTTTGTGGAATAGTCTCACTGTGAATGCGCCTTTTGTTTCTGTTGCAGTCATTTTATATGAGCTGAAGACCTACCATGAAGTGGTCGATGAAATCTACTACAAAGTGCAGCACTTGGAGCCATGGGAGAAGGGCTCGAGACGAACCTCAGGACAAACGGGCATGTGCGGGGGCGTGAGAGGCGTGGGAGCTGGCGGAATTGTTTCCACTGCTTATTGCTTGCTCTACAAACTCTTCACGTTGAAATTGACGCGCAAGCAATTGAATGGACTGATCACCCATTGCGATTCGCCTTATATTAGAGCTTTGGGTTTTATGTATATTCGTTATGTGTTTCCGCCTGCGCAACTGTTGGAGTGGTACGAACCCTATTTGGACGATGAAGAGGTGCGTAACTTCAGGTAGAGTGTGGACACCTTTGACTTTATTGCTTAGTTGAATTTGCTGAGTTTTTTTAAATGATTGGTTTTTGTTGCAGGAAATGGATGTTAAGGCCGGCGGCGGACAGATGATGAAATTAGGACAGATTCTCAGACAATGGTTGGTCAAATTGGAATGGTTTTCCACGCTTTTCCCAAGAATTCCAGTACCGATTCAGCAGAAAATCCAAAAAGTTTTAGAGGTAAATTTTAACCATTTAAAATTTCGTTACAAACATTAAAAAATTGAAAAATGGTCTTTGCTTTTTCGATTAATTTTAATTCGCCTTTAAACTTTTAAACTTAAAAAAAATAATGATCCATCAATAGATTTGCTGAGAAAAAACCTTTTACTATACAGGGTGTCAAATAAAAATAAAAATAGTTCTCCCCTTTATTACAAAAACTGATTTTGATTTAAAAAAGTACATTTTTATGTAAGACGTAATTTCGGATTGATTGAAATAAATTTCAATTTTAAATCACTTCCGGTTTGACCGAAAATGACCCTAATTTTAGCTTTTTAAATGGCAATCCTTTGTTTTTTTCACTTTTATTAATTCTCAGGCCATATTTTTGATCTAAAAACATGTTTTCTGTTAATTTTTTACTTTTTAAATTTTATTGTCGCAAAATATATTATTTAAAAAGGGTCCTGAAGTCTTTGGATTGACTTAAATTAAGTGGAATTATCTCAAGAAATTACTATTATTAATATTAATCTTCTAAGGCTACCTTCAACAAATTGCTGCCCTCTATTCTAAAAACAGTAATAACAATATGCTGTGGTTACATTAATTATTCAAATCGCATCCACAGCTTACCATTAGCATGCATAAAACTCCATCAATTGCATCTTCTTTTGAATTAAATTAAATTTTTGCATCTGTCAATTTTATTCTAATGTGTCATATTTGATATCATTGGATTCGTTAAAAAATGAGGTATTTAATGATCCTAGTGAGCTGTAGTGGTGCCATTTCGAAAAATTGACTTATGGCGTAAAAATTAAACTGACTGACTTTTTATTTAGTAAATAACTCGCTTAATATTCATTAGAATAGAGTGCTGTGACATTTTTTGGACGTTACCTTAGAAGATTCACGGAAATCTTGGGACTATCCGAGATTTAAAAATGTAGTTTTTACTTTTTTTAATTGCAAAAATATCAATTTTTAAAAAGTCAATCTAGATGGCTGTGAAATGGCTTCAATTACTCAGAATTAAATAAGCTTATAATAAAAAGTTGCAAACCTGCCATTAGTTTAATGTTTTGTGAGTGATTAGCGAAAGAATTTGGACAAAATGTTTTTTTCCAATGGCAACCATATTGGATCACACCCACTTTTAACCCTTGTTTAATGACGAAATTTTTGCTACCATTTATAGTATGTTGCAATAATTCATTGTGGGTAAAAATCTCAAATAAAACTTTAAAATAATGCTGGGTTGTCATTTACAAATCAAAAATTGGAGCCGTTTCCGGTAAAACCGGAAGTGATGTAAAAATGACACCTCCCCAGTTTAATCGGAAATGTTGTCTTAAGTATGTATACCAAATTAGATAATAATCGGTTCATAAATAAAGAAACGGCGGGGGTGATAATTAAATTTTAGTATGCAAATAAAGAAATGAAAGTGGTAAGTCTCTTTCCGTCGTCATCCTGTATAAAAAATGGACATGAAAAGATTTTCCTAAAAAAAAAAATTAATAAGCAATTCAAATATTCTTCAATTGAACATATTTAATTAACTTTTACTTGAAAAGGTTTGTTGCAAATTGAAAATGTATAAAAAGAATGAAAAAAAAAAACAGTTAATTGAAATGTATTTTCAGGAACGATTTCCCACGCAGGCAGCGCAGGCGGCCACGCAAAGAGACCGGGAAGAAAGGATCGACCGCTACGAGCGTCAGCAGGACAGACGAGACGTTTACAGCAGCAGCGGCAACCGGGAGGATAATAGACGAGGAGGCGGCGGTGGCGGCGGCGGCGAGAGACGAGGGACCGTCGATAGGGGCGGCAGCAGGGACGATTACTATAAGGAACGCAGTACGGGTGAACGGGACGATTACAGGGATCGCGACAGGCATTATCAATCTTCAAGCAGGGAGACAAGGGACAGGAGTCCGCACCGTGAGAACAGGGACAGGGATCGTGATAGGCATTATAGACATTCGAGCAGGGAACGCGAACATAGTAGACATAAGAGACACCATCGGTAAAAGTTAAATTACAATTCAAAGAAGTATTTATGGAAGTGGAAGAATGGTACTAAGGATCAGCGATTCGTTTCACGAAAACTAATTAGTTATTGTATTCAATTATTATTCATTATTTTTTTGTTTTTAATGTTGTTGATGGAGAGGAGACGCTGTAAGTTGTGCGATGTGTGCTGTTGATACTATTGATTGATTGTGCACTTTTATAATGATAATTCCTTTTTGCGAGCAATTTCGAGTTCAGAGCGAGTTCTGTTTTAGTTATTTTAGGACAGATTCAATTCAAGAGAAAAATAATCAAGATTATTAAGCGTTTCTAGGGTTAGCCACTAATGATGATCTTTGTAAGTAAATATTTCTTAATAAAAATATGTTTCGAAATTATGTTTTTGGTTGTGTCGAATTTTAATTATTTTTTTTTTTTATTGCTTTTTGCCTTTGCTTAGTTGTTCTTTTCCAAACTGCTTTCTAATTTCTCCCTTAATATTAATTTATTGTTTTTTTTTTTTAATACTAATAATTATTTAGAACAACTTTTTGCAATAAATTAAAAATTATACCGGGTATTGTATTTTCCGTTTGACCAAAGGGAATTACATGGAAAATTTAGTTTTTTCTGTTCCCCATTATAATTTTTCGAAACGAGAGAATGGTTCAGTGGCAGTATTCTATGAATGGTATTATTTAACATTTTTTTGAAGCTCGATCATTTTTAGTTTTTATGCAGTAGCCCTTTGAAAACCACTAATTTTGAATTTCGCGCCATTGTTTATAATTTGTCAACCGCCATTAATGGTAGACCACCTAATTATTGTGGATGCTGTTCTTCATTGTAGGGATATTAATTTTTAATAAAATGTGGATAATTTAATACTGGCGATATTAAAACCTTTATATTAAATGAATGGTGTACATGCAGATTTACGTGTAAGAGGTTTATCACCATCAATATTAAATTTTTCTTATTTTATTAAAATTTAATATGTAATTAAAACAAACAACATCCCCAATATTTAGCTGGTTTACTATTTGCAGTTGTTGACATATTGAAATTAAGGGCGCGAAATTCAAAATTTGCGATTTTGAAAAGACTGCTGTCCAAAAAGCAAAAATGAAACGAGCTTCAAAAAACGTTAAAAGATACTATTCACTGAATACTACCACTTAAAAGCTATAACTTATTTTAAAAACAAAAAAATCAGTAATTTAATAATTAATAAAAAAAAAACAATCTAGTAACCGGAACAACTTAGTTTCTAACCAAAAATCAGTGGCCAGCCTGCAAGGTGACACTTTGAGTAGCAGTAGCTAATTGCTAAATTGCTAATTATAACATTTCCAATTAGTCGCTTGCTTATCAGCCATCTCTCAGGTAAGAAACTAAAACGAAACTAACCGTAGAGAAAAGCGCACTTCGCAAACTAATTAATAAAAACTTGGAGCCCGCGCCTTCGTTGCAATGATGACTACCTACTTGATGAGTTGCATCCCCCTCAGGCTGCACCTAATTGTAATTGCTAATTATTATTAATTATAAGTGAAGAAGCATCAAAATTGAAATTTAATTAAATTGAACGAGCAGCGTTGTTAACGTTTTTATTGCGGCTGCTAATAATAGTTTGGAGCGCCTACTCGGCCGTCTCCAAGCAACGGGCCACGTGCAGCACACCTCCATTCAAAGGGGTTGTTTTGGAAAACGGCAGCACGAAATTGAAGAAGCCTCTCGCGCGCTCCTTGTTGCTGCCGCGGCCTGCGATATATAAAAGCGAGCATCTTTGGCGCGCAGTTCGCATTTTAAAGTTTCACTTGCTCGGGGTGTAAGTACACAACAAAAACGCTTTCTTTACTACAAAATGGTAACTTTGTTAATTTTGTTTTCTGTTTTCGTTGCTTGGGAAAACAAAAACAAAAACAGAAATAGAAACTTAATAGTTTGGTGTTGTTTTAGGGAAAGGAACTGCTGATATACTTTTGCTGCATCCTGGTTGCTTTGGTAGTCCTGCAGGAAGCTTCCAGCGAAAACATCCCTGTGTGTCTGACGTAAGTTGAAACAAATCTAGCATATCCATGGAGTCCTGTCGGAACCTTCAATTCGCCAATTATCGCGGGTGCGGCGGAGGCGGTGAACGTGCCATGATGTCAAAAAATAAAGAGAACGTTGCCAAGTACGAGGGACTGCTGAAGAAGAGCGATGTGCAAGGATCGCTCAAAAACTTGGGAGCATCTTCTTCTTCTTCTTCGAACAACAAGCTGCGTCCGGAAGCACCGGCATTTGTGCCCATCGACAATCTGCTGAACAATTTGCTGCAGCCGAATCAACGTCTTAAGGAGCCGCAGTGTTCGCGGTATTCGCGCAAATCGGTGCGCCACGAAGGCGAAAATTCCCTTTCGCCCAGGCCGATTTTGGGCACCAAAAACACGACGCCGCGCGCCATCCTCGGACGCAGAGAGTATTTAAATCCGATCTGCAACAGTTCGGCTGCCGGTAACAGAAACAATTCCGGTGAAGAGCCGCGCGAAGTGCGCTCTTTATCGCGCCGGATGCATCGCATGAAAATGAGCGAGGAGCCGAAGAAGTCCTACGTGAACAGCTCTTCCGGCCGCAAAAAGAATCCCAAGTAGCAATTAGGACCCACTGTTATCCTTTATTGATATAGATGTGTTTAATGTGATAGTGTGTTAATTGTGCTATTCTAAGACGCTTCTTTAATTTGCAGTAACTGCATTCAGTGCAAGCAAATGTTCGGTCGGTACTTCCACGGCAGGGCCTGCGGTAACGACTGCATTGCCAGCAATGGCAGGGCTAGTCCCGACTGCAACAACCCCGACACCCTCAACAACTATCTCAAACGCTTCTACTGATTTTCTTCAGATACACATTCAGACACACTCCGAATTATTGCTTCGCTGGATTCATGTTATGTTAAAATGTTACACCACTCTCAAACTCTCAATTGTAATTAGATTTGATTGATTGATTGATAGGCCACAGTAGTTGATAAATAAATTGTACGATATCCATTTGAACGAATGCCGCCCCCGCTGTGATTGCACTCAAACAATTTGCACCTAGTGACTTATGTTATATAAAAAGAGACGAAGCGCTTTGAGGTGGCAGTCGGCGCCACAATCTGCGGAAACGTGCTGTTGTTGCTGCTGCTGCTGCTGCTGCTGCTGCTACTGTTGCTGCTGCTGTTGGTAAGTCCGGTCACCCCGGAACAAGTCAAGGCCTCTCTGTTTTAGGGAACTCTCAACCGGAATCAAAGTGCTTGACCGTATAAGGAGGCGCGCTCGTTGCTGCTCCTCGCATTTCCTCCTTTTGCCACTACGATATATCCTTCATCCTTCGCCGGAACATTTTTTCCAAAAAAAAAAAAAAAAAACAAAGTCCGAGCGCACGAAAAACCGACGCGCGCCTCTAATGCGGAACCTAAGCCACTTCCGGGTCTCCCGACCTTACTCTTACGCGTGCGAAAACTCGTTCCGAAGATGGAAAAGAAAGTTTGCTAGTTTTTTTTAAATTTATTTTTGTTTGCGACAAATCAATTTTTTCCACTTGTTTTTTGTAACATCAACTGTTTTTTTTTTCTGTTTTTGTTTGTTCTTAGAGTTGTTTTTTGAGCGCGTTTTCGAAGAATGGGGAGATCTGGTTTGCCGTTTCTGATTCTTCATTCGTGTATCGACATACAACATACGATTTCGGATTTCTTTGACGAGTATAAATACTCTGGGCACCGTTTGCAATTTTTTAATCGATTGCATTTTGATTTTTGTTGTTGATGTTTCTTAGTATTGTTAGCACTTTGGTGGCGTCGCGGTTTCGTTAAGGTTCGTTAAGGTGTTTGTTATGTACCTACTTGCCAGAGGACATTGTTTGTATTTGTGTCCATTGCTGAGACGGAGTTTCTTTTGTTGTTGCGCCTGCAAACAGGTATGGATTCCCGGGGGATGAAAAAAGTCGCTTTTTGTCTCGCTCTCTTCTGCGTCATCGAGCTCTTTGTGATCGGTGTCGATGCCAATCCAATTGGTAAGTTTTCTTTTTACGCGTTTTTTACTTTTTTATTTTCGGTTTTTGTGATTACATTTATGTGTTTTGTGTACGAAAAAGCAGACAAATAATAAGGGTTTTTTGTTAATCAAACGTTTTGCGAGGAATTTATGTAGGTTTTTTTTTTTCTTTTATTGTGAATATTGAAATTATAGCAATTTTTAAAGTATTTGTATTGCAATTTCATATATTTTGTTTTTAAATGATCATTCATTGTTTTCGTTTTTGTTAATTATGTTTAGTTTTTTATTTCTTAATTTTAATGAAAAAATATAAAGAAAAAATGAAGGATTTCGCAATATAAATTCCACAATTATTTATCATTATAATTTTACTTTTTTTTGTTTATTTCATTTTTTTATTCTAGAAATACATTGGGATTAAGTACTATAAAGTACAATTTTTATCATAAAAAAATAATGATTTCAATTATATTTGACTAAGCTATTAGAAATTTAAAAAAAATCATAATAATGGATTTAATTGTCAATTATTTTATGAATGGGGACCAAAAACATATTTTTTTAAATAATGTTTGTCTCGATTTTTTTAAATTATTTTTCTTCAATTGTAATTTGTTTGTATTACTTGTATTACCTTTTGCTTAAGTAACAATATGAACTTTTCAGCTTGTTTGGATTATTTTAACAGGAAATCATTTACTTTTTAAATGAAATTTAGAAATGATTTGTCCTCTTATTGGGAATTATTTCGAATAACAAAAAAAAAGGAAATAAAATAAATTTAAATGCGGAAAATTAAATATTTTAGAGTAAGTTCCACGAATATCTTAAACTTTTTATTATAGTTTTTTTTAGTGATTTTAGTTTTTTTTTTTAATATGCTAAGATCCTAAAAGTAATTCTAAACATTATTTGAAAAACCCAATAAATCGTTGAAAATTAATTAATTTTTTATTTGAAAAATTAAATATTTTAAAATAATTGCCCCAAATTTCTTTAACTTTTTATTTTAGCTTTTAGTGCTTTTTTGCAATAAATTGCAGAGAATATTTCACTATTTTAATTTAATTTTCAAACGATATGTCCTAAATGAAATTCTAAACATTATTCGAAAAAAATAATTATAAAATGCAGAATATTAATTTATTTTTTAATAGTTTTTATGAGAATAAATAAATATTTTACAATTAGTTCCGCAAATTTCTTTAACTTTTTATTTTTGTTTTTTAGTGATTGTTTTTACAAAAAAAATGCTAAGAATATTTCACTTTTTTAATTTAATTTTTAAACGATTTGTCCTAAAAGTCATATTAAATATTATTAAAAAGGTACACTCAAAAAAAATTGCGGAAAATTTGTTTTCTTTTTCTAATTTTTAAGAGAAACATTACAGACTTTAAAATTAAAGTTATTTGAATATCTCTAACTTTTTGTTCTACTTTTTTAGTGATTTTTTATTTAAAAATATTGCTGGGAATACTTTTTTTTTTAATTTAATTTTCAAATGATGTGTCCTGCAAGCAATATTCTAAACATTACGAGAGAAAAATTAGAAAAATAATAATTAAAATGCGGAAAATTAATTAATTTTTGAATAATTATTTTGAGAAAATATAATTCTTTTACAATTAGTATTACAAATATCTTTAACTTTTTATTTTTCTTTCTTTTGAGATTTTTAATTAAAAAAAATTGCAGAGAATATTTCAATTTTTAATTAATGTTTCAAACGATATGTCCTAAAAGTAATAAAGTAATTCCAAACATTAATTGAAAAAAACCCAAAAGAAAAATAAATAAAATGTATAAAATTAATTGGTTTTTAAATATCGCTTATGAGAAAAAATAAATATTCTAAAAATTAGTTCCCCAATTATCTTTTAATTTTTATTTCCGATTTTTTAGTGATTTTTTATTTAAAAATATTGCAGAGAATATTCCCCTTCTTTAATTCAAGTTTCAAACGATAAGTCCTAAAAATAATTTTAAACTTTATTAAAGAAAAATATTTAAAAAAAAGATATGAAAAATATTTAATAATATTTGTTCCGCGAATATTAATTTATAATTTTCATTATACTTTTTACGTTTTATTGTTTCAAAACATTATTTGAAAAAACAAATAAAAGTTTAAACAAAACTAATTAAAAAAAAATTATAAAAGAATAAACAAATGCTGAAAATTTATTTAAATAACAACATTCCAAATAAAAGTAATGTAAAATTATTAGTTAGTAACAAATATTAAATTTTTTTTAGGGTTCCTTATCTTCAACATTGTCAACGTAATCTAAAAATAAATCAATATTAAAAAAATTAATTGTTCTAAAAATAAAACCAAAAATAACCAAAAAAGAAAAAAAAAGACGACGTCGACCTTATTGCTTATTACATAAACCAATTAGCAATCAAACGGTATTTTCCCCATGGCGAACTAGATTACTTAATAATTTTCCATAGACAAAAACCTCAACTACTTTATTTGATATTTATAATTATAGCAAAAAGAAATGTAGCAGAAGCCAAAAGGAAAGAAAAAATCCTTTCAAGATCCAACTGAATGAACATAAATTTGCGCCCATAAAAGAAATCACATAACGATCTAATTATAATTCCGAGAAAAATGAAAATAATAAAATATAATTGTGTTTCTTGTGCAATCAGCATTGGCGACCACTCTTTGTCCAATTGCCATTGACTCGGTTTCTACATCTTGTTACTTGCTTGCATCTCTCTCAAGAGAAATCGCAATTAGTCATTCAGTCAGCTCAGCTCATTGCCCAATTAATTTCTGATTAATGTAATTTTCAGGTGTTTGCATCAGAAACTGTGCCCAGTGCAAGAAAATGTTCGGACCGTATTTCGAAGGGCAACTTTGCGCGGACGCCTGCGTGAAATTCAAAGGAAAAATCATCCCCGATTGCGAAGACATCGGATCCATAGCGCCATTTCTCAACAAATTCGATTAGTACCTGTGGGAACATCAAATCTATATTTAATTATTACCGTTTGTGATTTGTATTTATTGATGCACACCAAATAAAAAGCACCTAAATTAAAAAAACGTATTCCGTGCGCACAAAATTTGAATTTGGCGCGCTTCAAAAGCGTGCTGCACTCTATCGATCGATTGTGCGTTATTGAGGGAGGCAGGGAGGCAGCCTGTTTTACCGTCAGTGGTGAATAAATGCTATGTTTAGAATGCTAAATTTTAAACAAGAGTGAACCGTAAATTATTATTTTATTTTATTTGAGAAGCAGAAGACAGCGCCTGCAAAATGGTACGTATATCTTTCCACTAGCAAAGCCACCGTTTGTGCCTTTGGCCAAAAAAGCGCTTTCTCAAAATTCTAACCTCAAAATCCACAATGATTCAGTTGTATTTTCCATTGGTAACTGTACAAAAAAACGCTGCATATCTTTATTTCTACGTGTGCAATGTACAGTTTCACTATCCGTTGCCGAAGTGCTGATAATTGTTGAAATTTCAGGATGTTTTTTTAATGATTCGGAGGAAAAAGCTGACTATATTTACAGATGCCAAGGACACCACTACAGTCCAGGAATTAAAGAAAATCATCGAAGGTAATTTCCACTGAAAATTGTCGTTGCATTTGCAATGGTTCTGTTTGGATTTTAGGTATATTAAAAGTGGCTCCTCAAAACCAACAGCTTTTTAGTAAAGATAATGTCATAATGGAGGATGATAAAGCTTTGCAAGATTATGGATTAACTGCAGCCACTGCAAAGGCTCAGAGTCCAGCTACAGTTGGTTTATCAGTCAGGTATTTGCTTGTACTGTAATGATCTTTATTTTTTTTGTCTGATGGTGAAATTTATAGGGATGACAATGGGCCTTTTGAACCGCTAGAATTGACGCCGTATTCGGCCCCGCCAGATTTGCCAGACGTGATGAAGTCGCCCGAGAGTGTCAACGGACAAGAACAGCAATCTTAAGGAACACCAAAAACAGAAACAATGTAAAGAAAAAAACGAAGATCAAGGATGCTAAGATTCCTCAAATCACATACTGAATTCACTAGCGTAACGTCATCTTTTGGCCCGTTTTTGTGGCTTTTTGATATTGACAGAAAAAAACAAAAAACAAACAAAGGTATTAAGACTTTTTCAAAGGTTCTTTCAGAAACTCTCCTCGAATTAATAATAATACTAATTACTTGTGTACCGCGAGCGAGAGCTTTATATTGTCGTTAAGCGTGATTTTTGTTCATATTTAATTTGAAATGGATTCCACACGTAATTTATGATGCGCATATGCACATTATTCACACGTATCATACCAATAATTGTTATTTTCAGTTTCTTAATGTACAGTTAGGTCATTTAATAATAATAATTATTATTATAATGCAATTAATGCTAGGGTAAAGTTATTTACTGCTAAATCTCTCATTTGTCAAAATACATTTACTAATAAGAATGTTTGCATTTTTGATTTTCGCGGAAAAGCCCTTTTGTTTTATTAAACTTATCAGATTTTTGAAAATTAAATTAAATAAACTTGTAGCGACCTCTGTACGCACAAAAACCAACTAAACAACCCTTATTTGGTGCGTGGGGTGAACATTTTTTCAGCAGTTTCAGTTGGCAGCATTATAAATGACCTCTCCCCCGCACAAAATCCCAAGTCCTTTTGTTTATTTACAATTTTTCTGATTTTTCGTGATGTGCAATACAAACAAAGCAAAAAGCAACGGTTAGTTGGCAAATAAATCACCTGCAACTGCCCGTATTTGCTCTCCGTGCCATTCGCAATCGGTAAACCGGCATCATTTCCGAGTCAATAATGAACGTCTCGCTAACCTTCGAAGTGCTCCTTTATTTAAACTCCTACTACTTCGGTTTATTCGCCGTCTGCGAGATCGGCATGAATATCGTTAAAGTAATAAATCAACCGCTGCCGAATTTCGGTACTGACTTTGGAATTCTGCTGGCAGTTTGTATCCTGGAACTGTTCAGAGTTTTGATTGCTCGCAAGGGGAACCTGACTGATAAATGTTAGTAGTTTTCTTTTTTATTGATTTTTGTGTACAGAGGTACAGACAGTCAATTGTTATTTGAATTGTTGATTGCTTTTAGGGTGGCCGGTATTTTTATCAATTCTCTTCACCATTCCCTCTGCTGTTGGAGTGGTCTACTTTCTGCTGTGGCAAAGTTTTGTCATCAGATTCGAATATATCATTTGCGCAATACAATTGGGTTTGCAGGCGGCCGAAGTTTTCTTTGGGATATTGGTTCTATTGCCAGTTTGCAAAACCAATGATTACTATTAAGTTTAATGCAATTTTCATGTGTGATCTACATTGTGCACAATCATTCCAAGTATAAAACACCCTCTCTATCAAGTCCAAATCTCCAGTCAAATTACCAAAGACCCTAGTGATTACAAACATATTCTTGTAGGTTTACGAAAAATAAATAATTAGTTTATAGGTATTCAAGTTTTTTTACTTATTTAAATGAATTGTTTAAAAAATCCGGAAATGGAAAAACAATTGTGGCACACGTCGCTTGATGCGCATGCGCTGTTTTTAGTTCTCTTTCAATCCGGATCGTGGCTGCCCGAAGTGCATCTGGGATCCACTTTGCCGTAATTTATTTAAATATCAATAAATATGGTACGTATTAACAACAAATTTTCGCACAATTTAAAAGAATAAGATTTGTTTTATTTAGTTCAACCATATTTTAAACAATTACTTGCATTTTAACAAAGATGTTCAAAGATTCAATTTTGACTCTTCATGCCGTCATCTTTAAAAGCATGCTAAAATCATAAATAAATCCACAAAAACCACCTTAAATATAATGACAATAAATTATTTATTGTAAAATTACTAATTTACTATTTTGTCACACACATTTTAATGCACTGAAGGCATTAAATCAAAAGATATTTGCATTTTTTAATTTTTGAGGTTATCTAATGTCTTGTTTTCAGGGTTTTGTTAAAGTAGTCAAGAACAAACAGTACTTCAAGCGCTACCAGGTGAAATTCAAGAGGCGTCGCGAAGGAAAAACCGATTACTATGCTCGCAAACGCTTAGTTGTCCAGGACAAGAACAAGTACAACACTCCCAAGTACAGGCTGATTGTTCGTTTGTCCAATCGTGATGTCACTGTTCAAGTGGCTTACAGTCGCATTGAAGGCGATCACATCGTCTGCGCCGCTTATTCCCATGAGCTGAAGCGTTATGGAATCAAAGTTGGACTCACCAACTATGCGGCCGCTTATGCCACCGGTCTTCTCCTGGCTCGCCGCTTGCTGAAGAAATTGCACTTGGACAAGCTCTACGAGGGTAATACCGAGATCAACGGTGATGAATACAACATTGAAGATGTTGAAAAAGGCCCTGGAGCATTCAGGTATAAATTTTTGTTAAAAAAAATCCCTGATTGGGTAGTTTTTCGCAAATGATGACTTATAGACACATGCGCGTCATATGAAATGGTAAAACAAAGCTTATGTAGTGTCTAATTGCATGTTTTATGTAATTATTCATGAAGTAAGTAGAGGATTACCTGCTTTTTTGATTTTAACGTGTCTCTGATTTATTCCTTTTTTTTATATATATATTTTTTCTCATTTCTTTAATGTGGGTAGATTTAAATTTATTTGTATTGCAGGTGTTATTTGGATGTCGGTTTGAACCGCACAACCACTGGAGCTCGCGTCTTTGCCGCCATGAAGGGAGCCGTAGATGGTGGACTTAACATTCCCCATTCGACCAAGAGATTCCCAGGCTATGACGCCGAGTCCAAGCAATTGAACGCGGAAGTCCATCGCAATCACATCTTCGGCGTTCACGTTGCTGAATACATGAGGTCTTTAGAGGAGGAGGACCCCGAGGCTTTCAAGCGTCAGTTCAGCCAGTACATTAAAGAAGGTGTCACTGCTGATCAGGTAATTATTATTGCTTTTGTTCTAAAAATTACCACGTCCAACAATAATTACTGTATTGCTGTTACTTGTAATACCGTGTCGCCGTTGGACAACAGCAGAAGAGACTTTAATTTCAAATATTTTTGGTCATTTAATGTTAAATTTAAAAATTGAAGTTTCACACAGTTTTAATTTTATAAATTTAATTTTTCAGCTCAGAAACGAAATCAGTTTTTTTTTTTATAATTTTATAAATTAATTTTTTAAGTCCACAGAAAAAAATAAATACAATAATTTGTTGTTTAATTAAAACAGGTGGAGAATATGTACAAGAACGCCCACGCCGCCATCCGCGCCGATCCGTCGCAGGTGAAGAAGGAGGAGAAGAAGGTGGACAAGACAAAGAGATGGAACCGCGCCAAGTTGACGCTGTCGGAGCGCAAGAACCGCGTGGCCCAAAAGAAGGCCTCCTTCTTGAAAAAACTCGAAGGAGAAGCCGAAGCTTAGGGATGTTCGTATTCGTACGTTTAAATTTCATCAAAAAAACTAAAAACTGTGTATGTTTATGCAATGACCAATAAACAACACGCTTCGTAAAATTTTACGGACTGTTTCGAGCAGTTTGGCTTGCGCGTGCACTCAGTTATACATTTAAATGAGGCGAAATTCCCTTGCGGGCCTTGACCCGTTTTTTACTTTGCAACATTAGTTTTTCCTCTTTATTTTTTCGCAATGAATTTAAAAGTTGAGTTAGATGAAAGACAACCCTAAGAATTCTGGGTGTTACACGCAGGCACAAAGGATTCAAGATTATGGACCAGTTTTGCCGGATTTTGGGGTAATTGACTTTTAATTTCTAGTGGTTCATTTTTTATTTGCAGATGATGGTTGAGAAACAAAAGTTTCTGCGGAGATAAATTTTCTTTACAGGTGTGTTATACTTATACAATACATCGTTAATAAAGAATGGAAAATTATGGAGAAAGTACAAGGCGATTTATTTTTTCTTTTTTTTTTTTCTTTAAAGGTAGTTTATATTTATCCATTCTGATTCTAAGTTTATAGGTAATTAATGCATTCCTTGCTCTATATTCGAGCGGCAGGCAATAAATGTACCGTCGAGTGAAGCACGAGAATAAAATGCGTTGTGTCGTGGAAGCAGTAAAATAATACTTGTCGTAAAAGTGGATATATTGACATTGAGGCGCAGAAGGTGCCCAGAATGGCGCAGACAATATCTAATAGTGGAACAACTATAAAATAGTGGTACTTGATCCGAGTGTCGGATCGATTTAACCATTGCATGCATTATTATTTTATTACTGTTTGCGTCGTCTTGTGTTTCTTTTGCTTGCGGACCGCATGGACGCATGGTAAATGCCTACATTGACCTCGACGGAAAGAAAATTTGTTGGATTTTCTTTCCGAAGTCTGAATGAATCGATTAATTTATGAATTGAACGTTGCAAGGACGGTTTATTGCGTGCCACGGCACGGCGTTTGCCTTTGCTTCGCAAAGGACCGCTCGAATTTTCCTCCGCGCAATTAAGGTTAGAGGAAAGCGTGCGCGTCGCTCGCTTCCACAAGCGGCGCTTTTCACTTGTCAGTTTCAGTCTTCGAGTTCCACTGGTGGTGCGCGCGTGTAAATTTTCATCAACCGCCCCCCGAAAAGTTGTTGCCAACTAATTTTCGGATTGTTTTACTGAATTTGTTTAGTCAGGACTTGCAGTTATGAGGTAAGTTACAAATTAAATTTTTGTTGTTTTTTTAAAGTTTATGAGTGTTATGTTTTCTTTGTGCAAAAGAAAAGAAGTTTTTTCTTTTTAATAGTTGGTTTGGTGGTTTTTGGGGGTGAGTCTAAAGTGTTGTTTGAATTCGTAAAGGGCACAATTGATTTTCCACCTGGTTGTGTTTGTACTTGAGGCCGTCGTTTTTACCTTTGTGTGCGTCGCTAATGAACTTTTCGGTCGTTTCTTCTCTCTGTTTCTGTGGAAATTAATTTTTCCGTATGTGTGCTTGTTTCGAGCCCGGGGCGTCCACCGGAAAGATATTCAATTACTTTAGCAACGGTTTTAAGTGCCGTTCGTCACTATAGCTCTTAAAAAATTTTATATTTTGTTTGCGTCATTTTCTTTCCTTTTAGTTTAGACTTTAGAGTCTTCGTTACGAATTTATGGCTGAGGTTTTTATGGTTGATGATGGTTTCTTTCGCAATATTTTTTGTCTTTAAAATGTGTCATAATGTTAAAAATTTGCTATATTGTTGCTGTTTTCATTACTTTCTATTGTAGTTTGTACAAAGATAGTAATAGATTTAATATTTTTTTAAATCTATAAAATTGCTCGATTGTTTTGCTTTTAATTAATTTTATCAATGAGTGACCTGTTTAAAAGTTTTGGTTTTATCATGTAATTTTGTCTTTTTAATTGTTTATGTTTCATTCATTAAATTCTGTTTTTTTAAATTATTTTTTAAATTAATATACAAATTGATATTTAAAATGTTAATAAACTGTTTAAGTTTTCAATTTTTATTAATTGTACTGTTGCATTTTTTTATTATTTATATTATCCCAAATAGTAATTTAAAATATTTTTTTGAGGCATAACAGATTGCAATATGTTTTATTTCAGAATTCATTTTCAGTTATTTGATACCATTTTTATTTTCTTTTAGAATCAATTTAAACAATATTTTTTCATTTAAATTTTAATAAATATTTAATAATATTATTGCTGCATTTTAATTATCTTTTCCCTCATGTCAAAAATTGTAAATGGTATTTATTAAAGCTGAAAAGAAATCTTAAAAAATTCACTTTTTTTTTATTTTTTAATAAGTTTTCAATGATTTTGTTAAAAATTTTAATTATTTTCATTATCAAATCAAAAATGCTTTTTTATTATAATTTTTTATAATCAATTCAAAAATTCTTTTTAATAAAAAATTTATATTTTTTTGTTATGCTTTATTTACTAATTCTCTTGTCCTATGAAAAAAATAATCTTAAAAAATGCATTGAGTTTTTCTTTTAAATACATTTTCAGTGATTTGTTAAAAATTAAAAGTTTTAATTATTTTTAGAATCAATTTAAGCAAAGATTTTTAATTATAAATTAAAAAAAAAATTTCATAATTTTATTGTTGTTTTAATTATTTTTTCTCTTGTCCAATGATGTAAATGGTTTGAATTTAAACTTAAAAGTTATAAGAAAATCTTAAAAAAATGCTTTGAGTTTTATTTTTAATAAATTTTCAACGAGTTTGCTAAAAAAAAATAATTTTTAATTAGTATTTATAATCAAATCAAAAATGCTTT
The DNA here is from genome assembly GCA_030556065.1 of Holobus sp. GC000080. NCBI lineage: Eukaryota > Metazoa > Arthropoda > Insecta > Coleoptera > Staphylinidae > Holobus > Holobus sp. GC000080. Next base: position 41,771 of record JASKGO010006670.1, read on the forward strand.
TTAATTATAATTTGAAAAAATATTTAATCATTTTTTTCATGTTTTAATTACTTTATTTCTTGTCAAAAAGAGTTAAAAAATCATAAAAAGTATAATAGTTTTACTTTTAAATTAATTTTCAATGATTTGTTAAAAAATTCCAGTTTTAATTATTTTTTAGAATCAATTTTTATAGTGAGTTAATTAAAATTAAAAAGAAAAAAATATTGTGAAGTTTTAATTATTTGTTCTCTTGTCCACAGATATAAATGGTTTGAATTTAAGTTTATAAGTTTTAAGAAAATCTTAAAAAATACATTGAGTTTTATTTTTAAATAAATTTTCAGTGATTTAATTTTTAATTATTTATTCTTTTTTCTCTCTTATCCTAGTCAATTTTTTTTTTCAGAATTAAATATGACATGCTTTATAATTAAAAAAAAAATATGATGGCATTTTAAATATATTTTCCCTTTCCTCTCTTGTTCAAAGATATTAACAGTTTGAATTGAAGCTTAAAAATTCTGCATTTTTTTCGTATTTTAATAATTTTTGAATTATTTACCTGTTTATAACCATTTAAATGATTTTATCTCAATAATTTTTCTTTTTAATTTTTATTTTGAATTTATTGGTCCAAGAAATCTTTTTAAACTGTTAACGATTTTGAAATTTTGAAAATTTAACTCTACCAATTTTATTAACTTAAAATTTTAATTAATTGAACAAATTTACTAATCCTAGTAATTAAGTTTCACTATATCATTTTTTGTTCATTTTAACTAAAAAAATGATGAAAGTAAATAATTTCCGAAAACAAATCCAGCCAAACCAAAACTTGTCTTATTAAAAGGAGATCATATTTCTGTTCTTTCGTCAATCAGGCGCACGAATTTAGTGAAACACAGTATTACACAGTATTAAAGTGAGCGAATAAAAGTTTAATTTATTGAAACCCTCCTATTTATGCGAACGAACCCCTATAAAAGTTTAATTAGCGTAAGCTGAGAACTTTTCATTCAACGAAGTCTCCCTCTTGTGAAATTGAATGATCCGCAATCGAATTTTGGGAAAATCGACTTCGAGTCTTCGATACGAACGAACGAACGAGCGAACAAGGAGGAGATATTTGATGTTGGCGTTTCAAAACTTTCCTTCGATTTAATAGTTTGTGCAATCAGTTTCCTCTACCGTCCACACTCAACACATACGAGTACACAAACACAAAAGTACAAATTTTCGCTAAATGTTTTGCTAAAGCTCCTCACATCACATGCATTTCACTTTTGTATTGACAAAGCGGGAGAGAGTTTCGTTTCGATTTCGGACTATAATGGAAAACTTTTAGTTTCACTATTCAATCGTTTATCCGCTTAAACAAATCTAACGATTATCGATTCTAGATTCAAATGTTTTTTTTTATGTTTTTGTATAGCTTTAGCATTGAATGATATTTAATTAATTAACGAAATTTGCTGGGTTGTGGTTTAAATTACGCAAACGTGAGTCAAATATTGGGGAATTGGGGAGTTCCTGAATAAACTATTTTGAGAAGCCATTTATCATTTCCCTCGCTAGTCGGCTATTGTTTTCCGTGGTTCATCCGACGATCCGACCTCGTAGTGTTTGCTCATAATTTGATGATTTATTTATATCAAACACCAGGGCTGCAAGCTCACCATATTAACACGATATGGCTTTTGTTAATCTTTCATTAAATATCGTGTACGCGATAATTACGCTTTTATTAATTGAAACGTATAATTTCATAACTAATCGATTTGATTTAATCAATTTTACTGGCATTTGTAGGACGTCTCGCTTATTGGAATTGTTATTGTTGAGTAAATTAACAATTTCCTTTGAAGTATTGTATCATTCATTTAATTAGTCTTTTTTTCGGATGAGTTATTTTCGTTTCCATCTAAATTTTTCTTTCAATGAAAATAAATATTACATATTAAAATTATTTTGTTAATAAAATTGAATTTGCTTGTATACAGAGTGGGTTATTAGTAAAATTGCGCTTAAATTGTTTAATATAATTTATTTTTTCTTTACTGTCATTTAAATTTTTAGAAAGACTATTTTAGACTAATTTAAAATTATTTTTTTATACATGGCGTTTTATAAAAAAGTTATAATATAAATTATTTAAAATGTTATTTCATTTGATATATTACACTTATGAGTGAGACCATAGAATTCTAAAGAAAAACATATTTTATGTGAAAATTTTGGAATTAAAAAAAAAAAAAACTCAACTTGTAAACGCAATAACAAAGTTATTAAAATTAAATATAAAATAATTTAAGCAGCCATTGACCAGATATTAACATTATTTCTGTAATAAAAAAAATTGATTTATAAGTTGCACTCGCCTTAGATATGAATTATTTCCGGGAAATTGAAATTATTTGAAATAAATTTTATTATTGATTTTGCTAGTAGATGGTATTCCTGATAAATTAAAAAAAAAAATTAGAAATTAATTAAGTGACTATTGAGAAAAACAGAAAACTGATTTTTACCATGGCCTTCATGCAAACTTACAAAGCAAATGGATTCGACGCACTTAAAAATTATTTACGTAAAACTTGAACGACAAAATCTAAATTTTATTTTAGATTTTGATAAAAAATAATATGTTTTATCAAATGAAAATTAAAAAATCCACTTAGTAACTTTTGAAAAAATTTGATTTTTTTGTTTACCATTGAAATTGACTCAAAAACTTAATTCCGAAAAACCAAAATTGTCAAAATTAAATTAAATTTTTGATTTTGTTAAAGAACAATATCCAAAACAATTTTTAAAGTAAAAAGTGGAGAATTTTATAAATATCACAAATTGTAAACGCAATAACAAAATCAGGAAAATTAAATCAAAAATAATTTGACCAGCTATTAAGCCGCGATATATTATTTTTGTAATTGAAAAAAAAAACTTTAGAGCTGAAATTTTTAAGATAAGCCCTAAAATTCCAAAAAGTTTGTGAAAAAATATATTTTACAAAATTAAATCTTTTATTTCATATAGTACAGAATTGATAATGTAAATTTAACTCTTTTTTGTACAAATCAAATAAATTTCAATTCAAAAAATACAAAAAAAAAAAAACTGTCAGCGGGCCTTTGGAGAGGCTCAAAGTAAAGCTTCGAATGCAGATCTGAAAATCCCAAATGTGAAACGTCCACACTCCATACATTTAACGCTGTGGAAAATCAATGCCCATTCAAACGTTTTTACCAAGTCATATTTACAATTCAAAATAGCGCCCACATTGAATAAAAAAATATCGGTAATAAAAGCGCACAAAAAATCACCAGCAACTTAATGCTTTTATTTTAGCTATAAAAAAATATTCATATCAGGTTACAGTAAAATCAGTAAAATAGTAATTTTAATCCCTTAATCTCTATTTAATACGCTAGTATTATAAGTCTCCACCAAAATTAACAGATAATTAATAAACAATATAGTTGTGGTAATAGTTTCATTAATATTATATTCCGAATAATAACAAAGGTATAAAAAATGTTTCTGGGTTTTTGTTTTAATATATGAATTCTGATTGTAGGTGCCAAAGAAAATTAGACATTTTAGCTTTCAAAGTGTACTCGTAATTTTGCTTGGTTTACGTTGATGAATATCAAAATCCAAGCACTATTGGATAGATGTCGCGCCCTTAAAAATTATTTCCGGAAGACTGGAAAAATATGGATTGAATTTTATTTTTGATTTTGATAACGGATAATGTGTCCTATAAATTAATAATAAAATTTTAAAAATTGAAGTAATGACTTTTGAGAAAATTTGATTTATATGTTTTGCACTCACCCTGGAAATGGACCTCAAACAATTAACAATTATTTCCGGGAAATTGAAACGATTTGAAATAAATTGTATTATTGTTTTTGATATTTGAAAATATTCCATATTTATTAAAGAAGAAAATTTAAAAATCAAATAAGTGACTTTTGAGAAAAACAGAAAACAGATTTATACTATGCACTTGCTGCAAATTAACAAAGCAAATTGATTCGACGCACTTAAAAAAATATTTACGTAAAACTGGAACGATAAAATTAAAATTTTATTTTAGATTTCGATAAAGAATACTATATTTTATAAAATAAGAGTAAAAATTAAAAAATACGCTTAGTGACTTTTGAGAAAATTTGATTTATATGTTTATTATAGAAATGGACTCTAAAACTTATTTCCGGAAAACCAAAATAGTAAAAATTAAATTAAATTATTAATTAAAGAACAATTTAGTTAAAGAACAATATCCTCTATAAAATAAGAATGTAAATTAAAAAATCTTTGGAGATACTATTGAGAAAAGTTGACATTTATGAAGTACTTTTGGTTCAAACTCAATAGGAGCAAACACAACGCACTTAAAAATAATTTCCGGGAAGTGGAAAAAATATTGATTAAATTTTATTTTTGATTTCGATAATGGACAATATTTCCTATAAATTATGAGTCAAAATTTAAAAATTTCAAGGTGACTTTTGAGAAAAATTTAATTTTATGTTACCTTTGCTGCACATACACAATGAGATTAGTTACGGCCAGTAAAAAATTATTTCCGGAAAACCGAAGAGATTTAGATGAAACTTCTGTTTGGAATTGAATAAAAAATAAATAAAATATTATAAAAAACTATAAATTAACAGTGAAAATTAATCAGAACAACGAGAATATGAAGAATAACTATATTTGTGGTTTAATTCCTGAAAGTCCATTCAAAGTAAAGAAAATCTTATTGAAATATTCAATATTGTTCTCCATTTAATTTTTTTTTTATATTTGTGGATTATTAATACTCATTATTCAAGAATTAAAAAAAAAATCCTCAGTGTAATTTCAATCAAAATTAAAATTATGTATAATTCATGAAATTCTTAAGTATTTAAAAAAAAACTCGGGTTTCCACAAAAAAGCAAACTTGGATAAAAAAATATTGTACCCTTATCAGAGACGTAGAATAAACTAAAATTTCACATTCCGAATCGCGACCCAAAAATCGTGTTCACCGCTGTAAATTATATCGATTAATCAATTCATTTATTGCTGTTTTTCGAAGTGTAATAAAAATTTTATGAGCACTTAATGTATGCGTTGCTTTATTCGCCAGTTGTTTAAGTGTACTTCTGTGTGTTGGTATATTGGTAGACGCATTTTAGTCTCTTTGGGTTAATGATAATGGAGAGGTATTTCGAAGGGGATTATCGTTTACGCCAGTGGAAACATGGTGTAAATGCATGTGCTACAATTTAAGCTCTCGCAGATGAAAGGAAATGAAGCATGTCCACCCCCAACAATAATATTGTCCTGGAACCTTTGTCTATTGTCTATTACTTTACCCGTCGAGCAATAAAATGTTTTCTTTTTTTAATCCTTAATAGTAACTGAGCCTTGTGTATTTTTTTTACATTTTTTTTTTGCATTATTAGTTTCTCTTTTGAAAGACATTTTTTATTCTTGTTTTTTTTTTTTGGGTTATAGAATTTAACATATTTAAAAGTTCAGTACTTGCAAGCAAATAAGTTAAAAAGAGTAAATAATAACAAAACGAATTTTTTATGATTCTGTAATTAATTATTTTCCACAAATTAATGATTTATTGAATATGAAGAAACTGGCAAGTAAAAACTTTTTTGTTAATATTAATGAAAGTATATGGACTACCGCTTGACAATAAATAATACATTTGGTTATTATTTTATTTTTGTTACAGTTTAAACTTATTGTACTTATTGTATCAGTTTCAATAATTAAATACAACAAAACTATTGACTCGATTTAAATGCGGTTTTCACTAAAATATTGAAAAAAATATTCTCTGTAAAATGAGGGGTCACTCGACCCCCATGCCATTTAAGATTTTTAAGTCGGGGGCCGTGGGGGGCAGGGGGTGACTGTTACGCCATAACGAAATATTCCAAAAGATGTCCCCCTAACAA